>PVKB01007011.1:0-46114 GCA_004027205.1 Ctenodactylus gundi | reverse complement strand
GAGGCCAGCCTGGGTATGTAGTGACTCAAGACCCGCCCAGACTACAGTGGGAGACCCTGTCTCTGACCTGTCACTGAACCAGGGACTTTGAAAGTATACCTCAGAAGACAGGACAGGAGGCGTAGCCCAGTAGTTGAAGAGCTTGCCTGGCATGCCCAAGGTCCTGAGTCCATTGCCAGCTCCACGCCTGCGATTTCAGCAATCACGAAGCTGAGGCAGAAAGATTGCTGTAAGTTCGAGGATGGTGAGTTCAAGGCCAAACTGGGGGATATAGTGAGTTCAGGACCAGGACTAGATTATAGAGCAAGACGTTGTCTCAAAGAAAAATAAATAAAAGATGAAATACGTATGTGTGTGTGTGTGTGTGTGTGTGTGTGAGAGAGAGAGAGAGAGAGAGAGAGAGAGAGAGAGAGAGAGAGAGAGTGGGATAGGATACAGCTCCTTGCAGAGCCATGAGAGAAGCTGGTTACACAGTGCCCTCTGGCGGTCACAAGGTGTTATGACGCTCTTTGGGGTTGCTAAATTGCCCAGGCTGGGCTTGCGTGCAATCCTCCTGCCTCAACTTCCCAGGGTGTTGGGATTACAGGTGTGTGCTCCTACATTCGGTATGGACTAGGGAAATTCTTCCAATACAAGTCTGTTGACCTAGGGAATGTGGAAATTAATTTCTAATGATCTTGGGCTAGGGGTGTGGCTCGGTGGTTAGAGGGCTTGTCTAGCACGCATAGCCCCTGGGTTGGATTCTCCAGCGCTACATAAAGATCAGCTGGGCCTGGTGGCTCACGCCTGTAATCCCAGCATTCAGGAGGCTAAGGCAGGAGGATTGTTATCAAACATTCTATGTAATAATGATACATCATACATTACACCTGATAAAATCAAGATGTTTGCATTCTCTCAAGATCGATATGTGGAAACCTAATCCCCCCAAAATGTTAAGAAGTGTGACTTTTAGGAACAGCTTATGTCTGAGGGAGGAGCCCTCAGCGGGAGACGAGTGACCTTACAAAGGAGGCCTGAGGAGGCCGTCAGCTCCTTCGGCCATGCAAGGAGACAGCTGGAAGGCACCACCTATGGAAGCAGAAAGCGGGCAGTCTCCAGACAGCCCACCCCTAATGCCTGGATCTGGGACTTCCCAGCCTTCAGACCATGAGCACTGAATTTCTATTGTTTGTAATTTACCCAGACTAAGGTGTCATGTCATAGAAGCCTAAAGGAACAAAGATGGAAATTGTGCTGCTAGAACAAATACCTAAAAAATGGAAGCAGCTTTGGAACTGAGTGACTGTTCAAGTGCTTGTTAGAAATCACCCACGCTGACTTCCGGTCAAGATGGTAGCTAAGTAACAGCACTGTACAATGTCTCCTCGTTGACCCACTTAAAAAGTCGAGAATTTAGTTAGGAAAAGGCGTGTTCAGTGTAGCGGGGAAAGAGAGAAGCATCCCCAACAACTGAAAGGAGGCCAGGGGGAGGTCAGAAATTCCGAGGGATCATCGAAAGCAGAGGAAAAAAAAATCCCCGCGACCCAGGAAGCCTCCACAGCCAGCTGCAAATGGCTGGAGCTACAGGCAGCTGCAGATGGAGGAAAGCTGGCATGGTCCCAGGACATCTGACGGAGCTGGGAGAGGAACAATGGACAGGAGGCTGCAGGAGGGTCAGAAATTCTGAAGTCATATCAGAAGAGGAGGAAAGAAGCAGCCAACTCGGTGCAGCCCCAAGCTGTCGGCATCCACAGACCAGACGGAGGAAAGCCCAGAGCCAGAACCTCAGCCTGAGGTCAGCATGGATCCGGAGAAGAGGGAATTGTCAACAGCTGGCGGCTCCAGCCTCCAAAACACCAACCCACGGGTGTGTGTACTACACACGCAGTGTGCACTCCCCCTAGAAAAGGCCCCGGGATCCCAGATCAGAAACAGGGCTCAGCAGCCTGCACAGGCAGTGACCTCAGCAGGAGCCATTGCGGGGGAAAAAGCCCAAGACTGAACGCTTTAGAGTAAAAGCTTAGAGGAGCACACCAGGGCTTTGGGGATCACACTTAAACAGGGCCTAGGAAGACACAAGCAGCACAGAGGAGAAAAGAGGGGAAAAAGGCTGCTGACCCCCTGAACGGCTCAGGGGCACCTCTGCTCTGAGGGTGGAGAGCCCCGCCTTGGGGGAGGGAAGCCAGGACAGAGGGAGAGCTTTACTGAGTGGATCTGGGAACAAGACACCTCAAAAGGGGAACCGTCACCCCGTTCCTCCAGCACGCACCAGAGGCTTCCAGTTCACTGCTGCCCTGCATGCCAGAGGCATCTACAACCAGGAAGTCCATCACCCATCCATACCATGAGCCAGAGGCTTCTAGAGGCTTCCAGGGAATTACATTACCTGTCAATCCTGAGCCCCAGAGGCTTCCAGAGGCATTTAGGACCATGAATTCCATCGCCCTGTCTGTCCCTTGGGCCAGAGGATTCCAGAGGCATCTAGGACTGGGCCTTCACCAAACCTTTCCTATGCACCAGAGACAGCCAAAGGTAGCAGAACCATGGGGAAACATGGTAACAAACCTCCTACAAAAAGACCCGACGCCCCAGAAGATGATACCAGGGACAATGAAATTGCAGAATCCAAAGATGAAAATGGCAAAAATGATGGTAACTTCTGGCCCCAGAAATATATTGAATTAAAGCAGGAAATAAAACAGACAGTGCAAGAGCTACACCAACACACAGCTAAGTTAAAAGCAAGCCTTAAAAGAGGAGACCATAGAAGAAATATACCAGAAAATAATGAAGGCAATACAAGAAATTAGAGAAGAACACAACAGAGATATAAAAAAAATTGAATGCAGATATTCAGGAAGTGAAAAACCCACAGGAAATAGTAAGCAACCACATAAAACATCTTCAGAATAGAATGTCAGAAATAGAAAATAAAGTGACTGAGCTGCAACATACAGGCCATGAATAACACAAAGTAAGTAAGAAAGAAAGCAAATCATTACAACGGCTGATAGATAATTCAAGGAGAAACAACCTCAGAATTATGGGAGTCCAGGAGAAGACTGAGGACAAAACAAAAGGCTTAAAGAACATGTTTAATGAAATAATGTAAGAAAATTTCCCAAATCTAAGAAAAGAAATGAACAAGGAACTATTGCAGGCATATAGAACACCAAACAACTTTGATCAAAAGAGATCCTCATCACGACACATCATAATTAAAATTCTAGAAACCCAACACAAAGAGAAAATACTAAAAGCTGTAAGAGAAAAACAGAAGGTGACCTACAAAGATAAGCTCATCAGGATAAGTGCAGATTCTCAATCCAGACTCTAAAAGCCAGGAGATCATGGAGCAATGTCATCCAAGCTCTAAAAGAACAAAAATTCCAACCAAGACTGCTATATCCAGCAAAATTATCTTTTAATTTAAAGGGAGAACTTAAAACTTTCCATGATATAGAAAGCTTAAAGGAATTTGCAGCCAGTGAGCCAGTATTGCAGAGAATACTTAAAGGAAACTTAGAAAGTGAAAGGGAGACCAGCGACACCAATGACCCCAGAGGAAAAGTGACAACAGCTAGAGGAGAATGAGCTGAGAAAAAAGTAAGGCTATTCATGAAATTAGGGATAAATTGATAGGTAAAAGGAAAAACCAAATAGGGCAAAATGTTAATTATTAGTGAAATATGATCCCCCTTTTTGAGGTGTCTTGCTACCCCTGGTCCACTCAGCAAAGCTCTCCCTCTGTCCTGGCTTCCCTCCCCCAGGGCGGGGCTCTCCACCCTAGGAGCAGAGGTGCCCCTTAGCCATTCAGGGGATCAGCAGGCTTTCCCCCTCTTTTCTCCTCTCTCTGCCACTTGTGCCAGTTTCTTCCTAGGCCCCTGTTTAAGGGTGACCCCAAAGCCCTGGTGTGCTCTTCTGAGCTTTCTTTTACTCTAAAGGATTCAGTCTTGGGCTTTTTTTTTTTCTTCTTCTTCTTTTTAAAATGGCTTCTGCTGACATCATTGCCTGTGAAGGCTGCTGAGCCCTGTTGCTGATTTGGGATCCCGGGGACTTTTCTAGGGGGAGCACACGCTGCGTTTGTAGTACACACACCCACAGGTTGATTTTTCAGAGGCTAGGGCTGCCAGCTGCCGACAATTCCCACTTCTCCAGTTCCACGCTGACCTCAGGCTGAGGTTCTGGCTCCGGACTTTCCTCCTTCTGTGGTCTGTGGATGCCAGCAGCTCAGGGCCGCCCCGAGTTGGCTGCTTTTTTTCCTCCTCTTCCAATATGACATCAGGATTTCTGACCTTCCTGTAGCCTCCTGTCCATTGTTGGGGTGCTCCATCCTCTCCCAGCTCTGTCAGATGTCCCAGGCCCATGCCAGTTTTCCTCTGTCTGCAGCTGCCTGTGACTCCAGCCATCTGCAGCCGGCCTGTGGTGGCTTCCTGGGCTGCTGGGATTTTTTTTTTTTCTGCTTTTGATGATCCTTTGGAATTTCTGATCTTCCCCTGGCCTCCTTTCAGTTGTTGGGGTGCTCCTCTCTTTCCTAGCTACAATGAACACACTTTTCCCCAGCCCAACATTTTATTTCTTATAATCTCCCTCCAGATTTTGCCTGGTATTATGGTTTGAATTTAGAATATCCCCCAGAAGTCTCATATATTTGGATGTATGGATTATCTATGGAACCACGTGCCGTCAGGAGGGCTGGATTATGCATATGTGAAGGAATACGGGTGTGCTTTATAGATTGATTATAGATTACAGGAGGCATGTAGTGGGTTATGTATTACCGGCATGTGGTGGATTAGGGGTTTAAGCCTGGAAGGGGTGGATCACTGGGACAGGACCTGGAAAGGTATAGGTACATACATTTCTTCTTTCCTTCCTTCCTTCCTTCTGGGACTTGGCTTCCTGTTTGCAAAGCTGTGAGGAGCTGCCTCCACCCCCACCTCTACCATGTGCTTCCACTGGTGCCAGCAGCCCATGAATGGACTGAGACCTTCTGAAACTGTGAGATAAAATAAACTTTCCTCCCCTAATTTATGCATGTCACATATTCTGTCACAGCAACAGAAAAATAACTAAGGTACCTGGCAAATGAGTCACAT
The DNA here is from genome assembly GCA_004027205.1 of Ctenodactylus gundi. Lineage (NCBI taxonomy): Eukaryota > Metazoa > Chordata > Mammalia > Rodentia > Ctenodactylidae > Ctenodactylus > Ctenodactylus gundi. The sequence continues at coordinate 41,033 of PVKB01007011.1, read as the reverse complement.
GACATATGATAGCCCTTCGATTCATTTTTAGAGAAAGTGAAAATTCCTGCAGTGGGGAGAGCCTCCAGCACCAGGAGGTGACTAGGAGAGGGTAAAGGGTTAGTGTTTTTTGGACGAAGAGACAAGTTATGCCAACATAAAACATGCCTAAAAGTGTCCGCAGTTTATTTTTTGTCCCAAAATGTGACATTTATTCAAAGAATTTCTTTTAAACTATAAAATGTCCATCTGCCAGCCTATTCCCCCACTCCCCTCCTTCTTGCTGTTCCTTAGCCTCAGGGACTGAACCCTGGCTGGACTAGGCAGCAGGGCAGCCCTTGTCGGATGAGGTCAGCATCTTCTCCATGGGGTGTTGCAGAGGGTCACAATATCTCGAAAAAGTCCTCTTGTGTTCTGTCACCATGTTAGTAGCACCACTCTTATGCCCCAATTATTCACCATGACTGATTCTCTAGATACAGTTTTCCCTGTCGGTGAGTGTCTTAGTTGCTTTCTTCTTGTTGGGACAGAATACCCAACATCCACAACTTTAGGGAGGAAAATTTATTTTAGCTCACAGTTTCAGAAGGTCAGAGTCCATTTATAGGTGGGTGGCTAGAAATTACAGAACCACATGGTAGGGCTGGAGCCAGACAAAGAGCTCCTCAAGGCATGGCTCAACGGCCTCAGGTCAAGCCTCAAGCATCACCCCCTTCCAAACAGGCCCACCTCCTAACAGTACACAGTGTCCATAGGTACATGAGGCTTTTGGGGGACACTCCAGACCCAAACCACTACAGTGGGAAATTCATAGCTGACGAAGAAATGTGCTGTGCACTGGTGTCTACAGCCAGGAGTAATCTACTCCATAGACACAGCTGATGAAAGTCAGAGTGGAACTCTCTGCTTCTTCTAGCTCCTATCTCCAGGTATGGCAGACACTGAATGCATCTTTGGCCATGCATCATCTCTGGCAGATGGCCATGGCGCCCTACAAACTGACACACTGCCCAGCTTCTACACCTCTCATTCCACACTAATGTGTGATTGGTAGCTACTCTTCCTTCTTGACAAGGATCTGAATGGGGGCTCATGTGCTTGCTTGGTCATCCCTCTTAGTTATGTTTTTACTGCTAGGAGGAAACACCTGACATCTACACTTAAGAGAGGAAAGATTTATTTTAGTTCACTGTTTCAGAAGGTCTGATAGAGTCCATTCATAGGAGCCAGTAATGTGAAAGGAAGGATACAGCAGAGGTTGGGGAGTTGTTTACCCCACTGCAGAGAGAAGGCCAAGTGAGTGATGAGCAAGCCAGTGTTTGGAGACTGAGGCAAGGTGAGAGCTTTCCCAGAAAGAAGCTGTAATGTTTCTTCTTCCTTCTTTTATTCAGTTCAAGCTGCCAGTTGGGCACCCAATACCCAGGGTGGGTGGCCCGCCTTACTTTCTGACCCACAAGTCAACAAGACAAACCTGAAACTTATGTCCTGGGTACCCTCCAATCTCAACAAGTTGACATAATTCCTTCAGTTCAAGCCCCAAGCATCTGCCCCCTCCAGCCAGGCCCTGCTTCCCAATAAAATAGCTCCACAGTTATCCAACTACATCCAAATATATGAGGCTTTTGGTGGACACTTCAGATCCAAATCATAGCAATAATCTCAATCACAAGCATTTATAGAAGATGATGGCCAACAAAATGACTTTCCAGGAGAGATGGACCCAACACAGAATCTTAATTTGGAAAAAGCTGGATCCATCCTACATTTTGAAACTCAGCTCATATGTGTTTCCCTGGTCCCCTCCCAATGAGAGTAGAGAGGGGACCCTGAAGCTTCCCTGTCACCTGCCCTGGCTTAGGAAGGTGGTCCCAGGTGGGTGTCAGTCTCCTGGAGAGCCAAGGACACAGCCACCTACCCTCTATTCCCCACCAGGGTCCACACCCCTCCCCAGGCTAGAACACTACAGTACCCGAGGCAGTGGGAAAGCGGGGGGAAGGGCAGGGTTGACATCCCTGCCCCGGCCAGCCTGGTCAGCCGGTGACTAGAATCAGGTATTGCCTGACCATGGAGTGGGAGAGCCCAGCGTGCTAAAGACCAGGATGTTGGAGACCATGTGGACAATCACCACCTGTCCCTGGCCACAGGGTTGCATGAGGAGGGAAAACTCTATCCCTAGTCCAGGCCTGTGTACAGTTTGGAGTGCACAGCTTGTCTTCCCTGGGATGGCCAGGCAGAGCATGCCTGCCCTGGGCCACATCTGCTGTGATAAATAGCCAGTGCTGCTTCCTACATTTGTGTCTTTCATGTGCTGGAACTCCTCAACACCACAGGCACATGCAGAACCCGCAGGACACACCACATGCTTCCAGACATCACAGACATGCCCTGAAAAATACCAATACCCACAACCTTGCAACCAGAAGCACAGGCAAAACACAGACATGGAGCCCGCCCCAGAGAGAGAGGTCCAGGAGATGCGCACCCAGTTCCAAAACGCAAGCCTGTGCTCTGTGTGCCACTCCCAGAGGTGTTACCCAGAGGCACGGGCAGCCAACCCCAGTCAGGACATAGTACCCTGGTGGCTTTGGTCACCGGGTATTGGCAGATCCAGGTGCGCTGGCGTGGCGAGCTGACACTCTCAGCTCTCCTCTCCGAGCCTGGCCTCACATTCTGCTTGTCCTGCCTGCCCCACTCTGTTCTGGGACTTCAGCAGCAGCAGCCACAGCCCAGTGCCTGCCACATCTCAGGGATGCAGAGGTGACAAATAGACACTGAGTCCCACCTGGGGATATCAGTGGCTGAGGAGTTGCATTTGACAGGGACCGGGAGGCGCTTCCAGCCTTGTTTCTGCAGGAACCTCTCAGCTGTGTCAGTTCAGACAACCCAAAGCGCTTGTGCTACTGCTTGGAAGTGCCGCAAAGCAGGAGGCCTCAGAGTGGGACCCTGCCCTGGGGTGCCCAGGTTCCTTGACTCATATCCTGCCACTTAGACTAACCATCCCTCCTCCCGGGCATCTCTCCCACCTCTTGTGGCAGCTCCTGGCACTAGGTGACACCCCACCAGGCTGCCCAGGGTAGGGCTCAGCCCCATGGGAGTTTGGGAGAGCTGAGGCAGGAAGGGGTGAAAGGAGAGGAAAGGGCCAGACCCCAGGGCCCCACCCACTGCTGGCTGCTCCCTACGCCACTCCCCTCCCACCTGTGGCACTTCTAAGCTTTGGCAAGTCCAGTTGACCATGCCCTAGCACCCATGGCTGCCCTCCAGCCACGCCCCCACCCGCCAGGAGACCTGGGCCCAGGCATCCTACACCTCTGACTTCCAAATACAGGCAGAGACACAGCACACATTCAGGCGGTTGCACCTCAACTTTACTCTCATGTTCCTCACTTCCCCTCCAAGACTCAGCCATCAGCCCAGGCCACAGTCCCCAGGGAACAGGTCTTGGCTCCCCATCTGGATCAGGCAGTTGGTTCTCTTGCCCATTCCTGCCAACCTTCTGGGGGGGTCTCCCAGAGTCTGCGCTCTCAGTAATGGCCATCTGGCAGAGCCAGGGTCCTGACCAAGGGCTGCTTGTGAAGGCCAGCCATTCCCCACATATTTGTCCCATTTTCTTTCCAGGGCCCCAGTGGGGGTTGTGAGGGATCTCGGGTCCCAGGGCTCTTTGTCCAAGCATTCTACTTGGAAGCCCTGGCTCCCCCAGCTCTTGGGCTGCCTGAGATCCCCACTGCTCCAGTGGAGAGTGGGCTTTGTTTCCAAGCTCCCTGTCCCCATGGTGTCATTGGCTGAGAGATGGTTCCAAGGGATGATGTTTCTCTGGTTCCGGTTCCGGCTCCTCAAGGCCTGGAGGGAAAGTGTCAGGTCAGGAGGACTTGCATTCATCAAGGTGGCCGGCCCTGACCCACACCTCTGCCCGCTCTCTGCCCCTCCGGTCTCCTCCCAGGCTGCCAGCGCTCCTGACTCCCCTGCTCCACCTTCTTCACCCCTGACACTCCACAGCTACTCCAGCCACCTGGTGTTTACATGCAAAATGCCCAATGAACTTCCAAGACTCAGTATAAAAAATGCTAAATATCTCACTTTTTATACCAACCACATGTTGAAACAGTGATCACTTAGGCATGCTGAATCAAATAAGTTACTAAACTTGTCTCTTTCCCCTCCCACCCTGGGGGGGCTGACCCCAGGGCCTTGGCCCTGAGCTATATTCCCAGTCCTTTTTCATTTTTTATTATGAAATAGGGTCTTACTAAGTCATTTAATTACCCTGCTCAAACTTGCAGTCCTCCTGCCTCAGCCTCCCAGAGTGTTGTGACTACTGGTACACACCAAAAACAACTAACTCTTTTGCCCTTTTCTGATGAGGCCACTAGAAAAGTCAGATATACATGTAGCTACATTGTGCTTCTATCAGGCAGGGCGGGGAAAGAAGAGGGCCAGACCCCACCCACTGCTGGCTGCTCCCCATGCCTCCCCCCTCCCCACCCTGCTGGCACTTCTAGGCTTTGGCAAGTCTGCCCGGCAGTGCCCAGACACCCTCAACTATCTACACACAATGCTTGCTGTCGGCCTCCCACAGACATCTCGTACTTGCTGTAGCCCCATAACACACCCCAGGCACGTGGTAGAGTGTGGTTGTCAGAGCAAAGATGAATGAGTGCAGACTGCGAGGGCCCAGGCAGGACAGACACCCTCCACTCTCCTAGACCCACTTACCTCCTCGGCTGGCATCGGCTTCATGTTCTTGGAGGGTCTCGATAGAGCTGTCCCATTCCACACCAGGTCCTGGGGGCACAAGGCAGCCATTGGGCCCAGCAACCAGGGCAGAGGGGGGCAGGACTTGCAGAAGACACCTGAGATCGGATGTCCCCAAGGTGGCAGGCTCACGGGGACAGGAACCTTGCTCCTCACCTTTGCCATGGGTGCTGGGTGCTCCCAGGGGGCCTGGGCGGCGCTGGCGGAATCTCTGCCGGGGGGTGTCTCCAGGGCTAAATGACTCAGAGCTTCGCCCCACCGGGAACCGTGAGCTGAGTTTCCGCCGCTGCCTGCTGACCAAGCTTTCCTCACACAGGCAGAGGGAGCTCTGGGCCCGGCGCACGGGGGCCGGTGAAGGGGCCCCTGCAAGAGGCACATGCCCAAAGCTGTCGTAAGTACAGGGAGAGGCCACCCACCACAAGAGCCCATGAGGTGGCTGAGCTAGGCCAGGAAAAGACGTGCAGGGCAAGGAAGAGGCCGGGAGGACATGGGCCACCACCGGAGGCTGGTCCCTGGTCTGGCCAGATGCTGACTCACTGGATGACCTAGGCAAGACATCTCCCCTCCCCGGCCTCAGTTTCTACCTCTGCTGTCTAGGATAAATGGCCTCCCCCTAAATGATCTCCCTGCCACTCCAAGGTCCTAAGTAAGCCCTGCTGCAATGGGGTAGGACTGGAAGGGTGGCAGCATGAGCAGGAGGGAGGAGCCAGCAAGAGAAGCACAGCAGGACCCAGGGCAAAAAGCTGCTGAAAGCAGCCAGGCAGGGGAGGCCAGGAGCAGAGGAGGCCAGTAAGGCACAGGGACAGGCCAGCAGAAAGAGGGATGCCAAGCAGGGGAAGCATAGATTAGGGATCTCCTGGTCACCTGGCCCGCAGACCCACCTGTCCCATCGGCCTCCCTGCCCTCAGAGATCTCTGCATCTGGGGGGGCCCCCAGGCTTTCGGTGCTGCCAACCCCGTCGGCCCCCAGACGTGGCCCCCCATGGAGGCCGCCCTCCCTCCGGGGCCGCATCAGCCTCTTCACCTTGTCTGCCAGCCAGCTGCCCTTCCTAGGGGCAAGAGGGCACAAGTGAATGTAAGGACAGGGAGGAAGGAGGGAAAAGAAGGTCATATTGGGATGAGGCCTACACTTGAGCTTGACCAAGGGGCAAGGGCAGGGAAGCAGCTGGAAGGGTCCCGGCCCCAGGAGGTAAAAAGACCCTCACTTGGTCCGGGGCAGAGGCCCAGGCTCCAGCACACGGTACTGGTCCATGATCTTCTCTACCAGCTTCTGTTTTTCACGGCGCAGGACATTGAGCTGGTCCCTGGCAGGAGGAGGAAGAGGGGAGGGGAGGCCATGAGGCCTGGGGAGGGCATAGTGGACGCAAGACCCAGGTTACAGCAGGTACACTGCTGGCAACCATACCACCGGTGAAACAACCAGGATTTATGAGCTTCAAAACTTTTCTTAGGACCTCCCGGAGCCCCACGAACACTCAGGGGCTTCTGGCCTAGCCCACAGCCTGCTCACAGGTATTCCCGCTGCTCTCGGTGCAAGTGATCCCGGCTCTCCAGGCTCCGCTCCAGCAGCTGCCTGTTCTCCCTGCTCAGGGCCTGCACCTCAGCCAGCAACTGCCGGTTCTCCTCCTCCTGGGCACTCCGCAGCTCTGTCAGCAGCTGGCAGGTGGCAACACGGGCCAGGGGTGAGCCTGGCTCAGCGTGCCCTGGGCTGCCCTCCCCTCCTCCCTGCCACCTCAGCCGCACCTCGCACTGTGTGGTCAGCCGACAGGCACTCAGGTCCAGCTGCTGGTTGGACTCACGCAGCTGCTGGCTCTGCATCTCCAGCTGCGCCCGCTCCAGCTCCAGCCGTGCCAGCCGCCCCTTCAGCTCCCCACGCTCGCCCTGCAGTTCCCCTCGCTCCCGAGACACCTCGGCCAACAGCACCTGAGCTCTTGAAAGGCAAAGAGCTGCTTTCCCTGGGCCAGAGGAGCCGCACAGGAGGAGGCAAGCAGGACAGACCGGGCCAGTACCGGGCGCAGCCCAACCCACCTCACAAGCGTCCTGGCCTGGGGCAGGTACCTGTCATGCTCATTCTGCAGCCTCCGCAGCTCCTCCTCGAGGCCTCGCTGCCTGCGCCCATCCTGCATCAGGCGCTCACGCTCTGCCAGGAGGGCCAGCTCCTGGGCCTCCACGTTGGCCCGCTGAGCCTGCAGCTGCTCATGCCTGATGGACAAAGGACCAAGAACACTGCAGAGCCCAGAGGCCTGGCAAGCAGGTACTGCACTGTCTGGACCAGGGGTCTGTCATGCCCTGCGCAGAAGGCAGGGTGCCATACCAGGTGCCACTACTCTCGACAGGTAAGCCCAGCCCAGAAGGGCATGGGACCCAAACCCTCAAGAGGGTGCAGTCCCAGCTGGGGCATTGCAAAGGGGAGAGGGCTGTGGAGCGTGGAGACTCCAGGTGGGCAGACCTGCCCAGGGAGCCTGCTCTAGGCAGGCAGAGGAGCTGGGTACTTGTGAGAGGCTCACCGGCCCTGCAGCTCCCGGTGGGCCAGCTCCAGTGCCCGCATGTTGGCCTTGAGGTCACGGTGTCGCACCAGCAAGCCCTCCAACTCAGCCTCCTGCCGCCGCTGCAGCTGCACCAGGGCCTCGTGGTCCCGCAGCAGAGCCTGCTGCTGCCCACGGGTCTCCTCCTGGGCCTGCCGTGCCCTGTGCACTTCCTCCTCCAGTACTCCGAGTTTCCTGTGCAGCTCCCGGCCCTGCAGCTCCAGCACAGACTTCTCAGCCTAGAGCAAAGGAGGGAAGCGGGAACCAAGGTGGTGGGACCCCAGACCCGAAAAGGCACACAGGGCTGGAGGCACAGGGCACAGGACAAGTCAGAGAGCTGCAGATGGGCAGATGAAGGCTGAGGCCAGGCCCATAGGCAAGGAAAAGAGAGCGGCACGTGGGGCCATGTGCTGCCAGGCTGCAATGGAGAGCAAAAGGGCCAGGTGCGGATGGGACGGATGGGGCAGGGGCAAGGGAAGGGGCCCGCTGGGTTGGGTGAGGTCAGAGGCCAGGATGAATGTGGCTAAGGAAAGACATGGGGCAGCTCGGTGGCAGGTCGGGCAAGGGAAAGGCTCAAACAATGCGGGAGGGATGGGAGGCAGCAGGAATGGACCCTGAGCCGCCACCCACCTGCAGGCGACTACTGTGCTCCTGTGCCTGCTGACTCTGCAGAAGCAGCTCCTGGGCCCGGCTCCGCAGGCTCCCGAGCTGCTCCTCGAGGTGCTGCAGCTGCCCCTGAAGAGCCGCCTTCTCGGCCACCAGCGTTGCATTCTGTCCAGAAGGCAGGATCAGCAGGGGCCAGGCAGCTGTGACCCCAGCACAAACCCTCCCCAGTCTGGCACTCACACTGCGCTCCACCTCAATGAGCCGGCTGCTGCTCTGGGTTGCGGTGCTCTGTGACTCAGCATGCCCCATGGGACCCAGCCCCACAGGGCCCTGACGCAGCTGCAAGGACAGGTCCGGGAGGTCATGCCAGGCGGTGGCAATAGCGTGGGATGGCACAGATTCATGCCAGTGAACCTGGCACCTTGAGTGGGGTGTCAGAAGCAATCACTGACTAAAGACAAAGCCAGTAATTGGGTCATAGAAAGTGCTAGAACCCGGCCAGAGAAGCACAGCGAGCACAGTAAGCAGGAGTTCTGCTCGTTTGAAGAACGGAGAGACAAGGCCAAGAAAGCCACTCAGGCACCTGGCTTCCAGCACAGCACTGCCTCTGAAGGCAAGCTACTGGCCAGGAGCCCAGGAGCCCAGGACCCAGGCGGCCCAGCTCTTGGCGGCGGGCTGGCAGAGGGACAGAGCAGCCCAGCTCCCAGGCAGGCCTCACCTGCAGCAGCTCCTCCTCCAGTTTTAGTGCCCGGCTCTTGAGCTCCCTCAGGGCCTCCTCTTTGCTTGTGGCTGCTGCCTGTAGCTCAGCCTCCAGCCGCTGCTCCAGCCCCCGGTACCTGCCAAGAGAAGTCTTGGCCCTCTGCCCATCTCCCTCCCCCTTCATCCGTGGGCACTGCTCCTACCTCTGGTGCTGATTCTCCTGTTCTTGAAGGAACTTCCGGTGCTCCAAGGCTGCCTGTTCCAGCTCCTGCTGCAGGTGCTCCAGGCGGGCCCCCAGCTCTTGGCCCTGCATCACAGCCTTCTCCAAATTCTAAGGGCAGAGGGCAGGCTCAGGGGTCAGGGATCACCCACTGCCTACCACCCTCCAAGGGCCAAGGAAGGCTGCAGGCAAGCCCAAGAGAAAGTGCTAGCTGGTTGTCCTTGCTGTGCGACCATGAGCAAAAGAAGTGTTTCTGAGACAAGGTCTTACTATCTAGTCCAAGCTGGTCTCAAACTGGCCTTCAACACACAACCCTCCATGCCTCAGCCTTCCAGAGTGCTGAGACTACACACATGCACCACCACTTCTGTCTTCAGCCCTTTCGGTCTCCACAGCCCCACATATAAAACGGGGGCAAGCCTGGAGACCTGTAGGCTCAGGTGAAAGACCAAGGATGAGCTGGCCTGATGGTGCAGGCCTGTACTCGCAGCACTCTGGGAAGCTGAGGCAGGAGGATCACAAGTTTGAGCCCATCCTGGGCAACTTAGCAACTTACTGACGCCCAGTCTCAAAATCAAAAATTTAAAAAGGGAGCTGGGGATGTAGCACAATGTAAAGGCCCTGGATTCCATCCCATTCTGTATCATATACACAGAGAGAACACACGCTGGGGTGCAAGCCAGGCAGGGTGAGAGGATGGCCCCTGGGCTAGGAGTCAGGCACACGCTGGACAGAGGTCTTCACCTCTCTGAGGCCAGAGTTCCGCGTGTGCCCAATGAGAGGGGGACATGCCCCATGGGCATCACACCAGCCATGCAGGGGCAACAGGGGCCCAACAGAAGAGGGCCTGGAGAACACCCTCAACCACAAGGTGCCAGCCAGACTGGGAATAGGGGATCACAGACCTAACCACAATGGAGGACTGAAGGGGTGGAGGCAAGTCAAGGCCTCGGCCTTTGGCAGTTGGGACACACCATGTCAGAGAGAGGGGTGCAGGCTTATTCTGACCTGTGGACTATAGGTAGGCTAAACCATTCTGACATACAGGGGCCCTGGCAACATGAAGAACCAGGAAGGGTAACACTAACCAGCCACCCTTCGTGTCCTACTTCTGGAAACCAAGCCTACAAGCCTGCACTACTAAATGACCAGCTTGGCTTAACAACCCCACTGGCCTTGCCTTGGGCACTTGCACTTCTGACACCCACAGTATGGCCTCTTGCTAAAATCTACAAGTCCCACAAGGCACTGCTGCCTGGCCAGCCACAGTCAATAAGGGCCCAGATGCAGCTGCAAGTGGGGAGAAAGCAGATAGCAGGAAGCCAAAGGCCTTGAACCCTGCCCTGCCTCCTCAGGCCACAACCACTGCACCCCCCCCAACACACACACACCAGCCCACGTGGGCAGCCCTGAGGCCTCTGCTTCCTGACCTCCCTACCTCACTCTGGTAGCCCTAGGAACTGCTCCAACCAGAAAATCTTCAAAATTCTCTTTGTCCCCAGCTTCTTCCACCCTCAGAGCTGGCCTTTGGACAGACCAGACCTACCGTCACTTTCACTGTCTGCAAGCATCCTCCTCTGGAGGAAGCACATACTCTGAACGAGCACTGCCTTGAGCTCTCTATAGTCATGATTTCAGAAGCTATAGGGCAGGTATTCCAGTTTTACAGGACGTCGAGAGGTGAAGTAACTTGCCCCAAGCCACATAGCTGGAAAGCACATCTATTCAATAGGATATGATGCAGTTCCTTTGACCTGATGGCATCTCTTGGTAAGACCCTGCAGCGTGGACCCCAGGGCCAGCCTCTCTCTCTCTTCATCTTCTCACCAATGCCAATTCTCATGCTCCCCAGCCTCCTTCCCTCAACCCCAAACCTGCCCTGTACAGGGCCTAACCTGAAGTCAACCTGCCGTGTGTGTTCCCCTCCCCTAGTCATAGGGAATGGTTTGAGCAAGTCACCCTGACTCTCTGAATCTCAGGGTCCTTGCCTACAAGCTGAGTCAGTTCCTTACCTGCCACCCCAGCACTGGTACCCACTGGCTCAAATTCCCTTCCCCTTGCCCTGTAGTGTCCCGCACTTCCCCTGAAGCACCACTCAATATGGATTGACAATTAAATAACTCCTGACTCCTTCCTCAACACGGAAGGAAGCTTCTGCCCCGGCCAGCAGGAACCCTCCTTGATTCATTCTCAGCCTCGCCTCTCTGGGCTCCATCTCACACTCCAACTACGTCTGCCCAGGCCTGTCCTCCCCTGCTTCTTCCAGGCAGTCTTTCAGAACCCCACGGCTCCAGGCACTTCCCTGCTTTCACCTGACCTGTGTCTGCTTGGTCACCACTATGTGTACCACAGAGATGCCTGTAAAACATGTATGCATGTATTCATATAAGTATGTGCAGGCTTTTTATTCCCCTCCAGCACTGTCCTCACCCCAGCAGACTTCCCTGCAGCATGGCCACAGCCACTCCAGGCCTCCTACGAATCAAGGTGACCTCCCCCCTCAAACCCAACCCCACAGGTCTCAGGTGGCTTTCCCTGCCTGTCTGTGGACAGAGTTGCAACACCTTCAAAGCTGTATCAGAGCTGGGTACATACCTCAATGGTTAAGGTGCTTGCCTAGCAAGCACAAGGTCCTGAGTTTGATTCCTCAGTACCACCTAAGCTGGGTGTGAGGCTGTGGGGCATAGGTCAGTTCCCTAGCATACCACATAAGCTGGTTGTGGTAGCCCAGGTCTATAATTCCAGCACTCTGGAGGCTGAGGCAGGATGTGTTCAAGGCCAGTCTGGGCTACAGTGTGAGTTCAGGACCAGCTTGGACTATAAAGGGAGATCTTGTCTCAAAAAAAAAAAAAAAAAAAAAAAATGGCCCAACCCCCTAATTCCCAGGGAAAGGCGAGTAAGGCCTTGACCTTCCCCATCAAATGAAATCGTGGTAATTTCTCCCTGAAATCTCTTGCCCTACCTAGACACCAGCTCCCCCACTTGGGCGCCTGTCTGTCTTTGCTCCATATAGCTACTTCTTGATCACTCACATGCCGCAGTCCAGCATGAACCAGGCCCTTCACACCAGGATGGCCCCAGTCTTTCAAAAAACCCATTTGTTGCTGGGGTGGCAGCTCAGTGGTTAAAGCACTTCCCTAGCAGGCACAGGCCCTGGGTCCAACTCCTCAGCATCACATAAAAATGAGCCAGGCATGGTGGCACATGCTTGTGATCTCAGCACTCAGGAGCAAGTTCAGGACTAGCGTGGACTATATAGTGATATCCTGTCCCCAAATGTGCACCCACACAATCACACACACACACACACACACAGAGAGAGAGAGAGAGAGAGAGAGAGAAGACATATATGAAGGCAGCAAAGAATGACATCCCCACTTTGACAGAAGAAAGCCCTGGGGTCGGGGGCAAACTGCTATGGCCAGTGCTGTGATGGTACCCAGGCAGCCTTGCTCCCATCACCAGCCACAGCCATCAGCTTAGTCCTAGCTAGGTAAAAAGGACAGCCTTGCTCAGAGCTGGGCACTCAGTGGCTGCTATGAAATCTGTAACCCGGAGCCCCAGCAGCTGGCCCTGAGCACTGCTGGTCACCCGCCCACATGAGAGCCCCAACATACCTCCCTGAGGGCTTGCTTCTCCCGGCGCTCCCTCTCAGCCTCCTCCAGGTGGCCTCTGCCCTGGCTCTCCAGCACCTGCACCCGCTCCTCAGCGGCCTCAGCCCTGGCCCGCAGCCTGGGCCCTTCACGTTCCCACTGCCTCCGCTCTCGTCCTGCTGCTGCCAGGGCCTCTGCCAGTGCTTCCCGCTCTCTCAATGCAGCCTCAAGCTCCCGGTTAGCCGTCTCCACTGCCTCCTGCAGCTGGGCCTGCTCCCGGGCCTGGGCCTCGACCTCTCTGTGAGCCTCAGACTCTGCCTTCCTTGAACGGGCCAGCTCCTCGGAGAGGCGGGCAACCTCTGCACCTCGAGCCTCCAAGCGTCGGACCTGGGCCTCCAGCTCTGCCTCCAGGGCCACAACCTCTCTCTTCAGCCTTACCACCTCCTCCTTGAGGGCCATCTGCGCTGAGCCATCACCAGCCAGGGTCTCCTGCGGGGTCAGCCCCTCCCAGACCCAGGCATCTGGGGCACCTTCTGACTTCTGCTGTGGTGTCTGAGAGGCTGGTTCACCAGCCCCCTTCCACTTCTGTTCATACCCTCCACCTTCTGTCTGCTGTGAAGATTCTTCCAGGGCCTGACCCTTGACCTCTTGCTTCTCCACTAGCGCAGGGAGGCTGAGATTTGAGGATGCTGGCTTGTGCTTGGAGTCTTCTTGTCTCAGCCCCCAGGCCCCAGGCCCCAATTTTCCTAGGGGAGCCTCGCTTTCCCCAGCAGCTCCTAGCAACTGCTGCGCCTCAGTTTTGATCTCTGAACCCTGAGGTGGAGCTACGGAGGTGAGTTTCTGGAGAGAGGTTCTATTGCCAGCATTCTCCAGGACCTCCTGCGTCTCCACAGCAGAGGCTGCCTCTGGGGGAGTCAAGTCTGAGGTCTGAGGGCCAGTGGCAGCTGCCAGGAGGGGGCTCTCTGTCGCCTCTCCCTGGCAATCAAATGCCTGAGGGCATTCAGCTGATCCCCTGAGGGCTGAGTCTGATACTGAGGTAGCCACCTGGTTGTTCTGAACCCGGATCTGGGGAACCAAGCATTGAGGGGTGGGGTCACAAGCCAGGACTGGGTGGGGGGCACGGTCCAGCACAGGAAGCATCAAGTCCTTGCTCTGCTCCTCCAGCAGGGGGTGCTGAGGACATACAAGAGGGACAGTCAGGCCGGCAGAGGACACGGGAGGGCGAGGCCAACCAGGATGGTAGGCAGGACTCACCTGGCCACCTAGCTGCCCCTGCAGCACCTGAAGCAAGCCTCGAAGCTCCCGGTTCTCGCGCTCCAGGGTTCGCAGCTGCCCAGCCTCTGCCTCCCTCACCTCATCCTGCAGCGAGGGGATGGGTCCTGGCAGGGATGCTGGGGGGTGTGAGGAAGGTCAGGACCCACTCACACTCCCTGGCTCCACACACACCCACCCACACACACACACACACACACACACACACACCAGGGAAGGGAATGGGGGCAGAAGCCTTCCCCACTACAGCTATAGGAAAACACAGGCATCCCCCACCCCATACTCCCCAGCTGGGGCTCCACTCACCCTCTGCAGGGGAGTCTGGGGGTGGTGCCAGGCTTTGGCGAAGCTCCAGCTCCAGCTCCACATTCTCTTCTGCCAGCTGTTCCAGCTGATGCCGCAGAGAGCTCAGCTCCTGGTGGGGGATGGGGAGGATCGGCCCAGCCCTCCTTCTTGTGCCCTGTGACCAGGCCAAGTGTGCCGCCCTAAGAGTCCCAGGAGGGTACTAAGGGGAGGGGTCACAGGGATAGCTAAGGAGCCCTATGGGTCTGGAGACTGGGGACAGGTCAACCCGGCTGGGAGCCCTCAGGCGGCCTCACCGCATGAGCCTCGCCCAGCCGAGTGCGGAGCAGCAGGTTCTCCCTCTGGGCCTCGTGCAGCCGGGCGCAGCGCCCCCTGGCAGCCTCCAGCTGCTCTTCCAGCAGAGCCTTCGAGGCTTCCAGGGCCCTTGAGAGCACGCGCTCTTCCTGGAGTGGACACAGGGCAAATTTGTGACGCAGCCACCCTGTGCCCCCAGCCGGGGCATCCCAACATCTCCACGGGGCCTGCCACAGAGCCTGCCTTCCCCATCTCTCGCCTCTATCTGCCTGCCCATTCTCCAGAGGGCCTGTCGCAGACACCACCGCCCTGCTGGGGCCCTCACCCTGTTCTCCTTGCCATGAATAAATTTCTTTCTATCCACCCTAGGCCCCACCCCTTCCTCGGCCCCGCCCCCAGCGCGCCTTGCCCATCTGCCGGGCACCGCACCTCCAGCTGGCCTTTGCAGGCCTCTGCCGCCTGCACCCGGTCGCGACATCGCCGCAGCTCCTCCTGCAGACGGGGCAGGCGGCCAGCCCGCTCCCGCAGCGCCTCTGCCTCCTCGCGGTAGAGCTCCGCCCGCTTGGCCTGTCCGGACAGTGCCAGGGCCTGCACCAGATGATTGGGGGTGATGGAGCGGTGGCAAGGAAAGCAGTGGGGAAGGGCTTGAGGGAGAAAGGACAGGGAGCATCCGAGCGCACCTCCTTGCGAAGCCTTCGACTTTCAGCCTCCAAGCCCTGCACCTCCGCCTGGGTGTCAAGTAGGAGCTCGGCCTTCTCCTCCCTGAGGAGTGGAGCAGTGGAGGGCCCGGGAAGCTGCAACCCCAGTCTCTGGGTCCCATGCCTCCCACCCCGACGCTCCTTCCCGGCTTGGGTCCTGTCCAGGCCTCCTCCGCTGAGGGTCCCCTAGGTCCCTCCCCAGCCTGCAAGCACTCACAGCTCCTGCCGCAAGCGCCGCAACTGGGCTTTTGTATTGGCCAGCTGCAGCACCAACTGGTGCTCCGCAGGAGCCCTGGTAGGAGCCTCAGGCATCAGGGCCACCTGCTCCTGCTCCAGCAGCAGGTCAGCCAGCCTCTGTGGGAGGTCAAGGGTTAAGGGTCAGGAGTAAGCTTCCTGTTCCCACATCTCTCCTAACCCCCTCAAAATGAATCTGGTCATGAAGGCCTTGACAGCCAAAGCCCTCAAGATGCTAACCCCACATCTGGGTTTCAAACCCCCCCTCTCCCTACACATCTGGCTTCCCCTACCTGAGCCACCAGGTCACGCTCCCGGGCCAGCCTCGACAGTGCATTCATCAGGCTCCAAGACAGCGTCTCCAGCTCTGAGGGTGCCAGCTCCCCAGGCTCAGGGCCAGCCAGGGCCAGCACCACACCCGTCCCAGGCTGGGTCACCTGGGGCACAGCGAGAGTCCACTATAAGAGCAGCAAGGTTGCCCCTGGGCCTTGCCAGCCCCAGGCTGTCCTCCTGCCACTTTACCTCCTGGATGGCAGAGGCCAGCTCACTCTGGACCTCAAGGCTGAGCCCTTGGATGTGGCGGATGAAAAGTTCCCGGTGCTCACACTGCAGAGACAGGAGTGGGGAGACTGAGGCAGGGTCTCTCTCTTCACTCCAGAGCTCGATCCTCCTTTCCATCCCCTCTTCACCTGCACGGATGCCCCCAGCAGCAGCCGAAGGAGGACTTCCAGCCCTTCCACTGCTTCCTCTGTAGGTCACAAGCCACAGCGTTCAGGGGGGGTTGGGACTGGGAGTGGGGTAGAGGCAGGAAGGCTGGGTGGGAAGAGGACCTGAGAGTGGGTCAAACCCCAAAGTCCGGAGGTCTGGAGGTGGCAAGAGGATCAGCAGCTGGAGCTCCTCCTGAAGTTGTGGCGTGGGGAACAAAGCCATGAGACACATTCCACAGGGCGCCGCAGCTCTGCCTCCCCTCAGGAGCCCTCACCTGGTAGAATTCCCTCAGCTGGGCCCACAGGTAGCCTAGGTTCCGCACCCGACAGGCCGCAGGTCCATCAAGGCCCCTGAGCCTCTGTGGTCCCCCTTGGGAACTGGGGGCACTGTGGGCACAGGAGGACCAGGGGTGAGACACAGGCTGGAGGCTGGCCCTCCCCTCAGATCCCTTGCCGCCAGCCGTCTGCAGTCTCCTACATGATGCACAACACCCGGAGCAGCAGAGCTCCATCACTGAGCCGCAGGAACCTCTTCTCCCAACCGAGGGTCCCCTCTTCCTCTTCCTCCTCCTCCTCTGTCCCAGCAGGCTTCTCTGCCTCCCCCACAAGGCAAGCCAGCCCCAGCGCCTGTGAAGAGCAAAGTCAGTCCCCTAGACAGATGGGAGAGCTCCCCACCAGCAAAGGGAATCATGGGCCCCCTGCCTGCTCGGTGGTCCCCAACCCCCTCTTCACCAGTGCCTCCAGGTCTCCATATGCAGGCTCTGGACTCCTTGGTCTCCCTCGCCCAGGCCCTGGACTCCACCCCCTCAGTGAGCCCACCCCTCCCAGCTCCAGCTCCAGCCCCTGCCGCTGCTCACTTCCCCTGTGCAGCCCCGCCTCCCACCTGCCTCTCACCCAGGTGGCTAGGCCCCCACTCAGGAAGTCCCTGAGTCTGGGCTCCTTGCCCCCCTCCATGCCCGCTCTGGGTGTTGTCCTGCTGCGGCAGCTACACCTGCCCTGAGAGGAAGAGGAAGTCCTCAGCTGGGGGATCCAGGCCCAGCCACAGACACCCTGTGCAGCTTCCTCCTTCCGGGTTCCGGCAGCCAGGCACCCCCCATCCTCCCAGCATCTGGGACAGCGCTGGTTGCAGGTCAGGAGGAGGAAGACCCAGAGTGCTTCTGGATCCCTGGGCACCGGTAGGAGTGTCCTGCACATGTACGTATGAGCCTAGCTTTCTCAGCCTCAAACCAGAGAGGATGACCTGGCTCTGGGCCTCACTGTGGTGACACCACGGGCCCACAAGTGCATCTTCTCCTGGGCCATGCTTCTTCTACTAGAACCCCCTTCTTTCCCATCCCCTTGATACCTCTCAGCTTGACCCAAACACCCTTAAACTGAGCAGCCTGGTTCGGACACTGCCTCCTCAGAAAGCCTGCTCCAAACCCCATGGGAGTGGGCGCTTCTCTGACCTCACCCCACCTCGCGTTCTGCACACTGGCCTGTGGGCAGGTGACCTCATCTGCCAGGCCTGTTTTCCGTGTGGAATACTACCAGGTTTGACCACCTCCTCAGAGGACCCCCACGGTCAGCAGCACACATGGCAGAATTAACAGGCCAGGAGGAAGTATCAGTTCCCCATTGCTCACTGCATGGCCTCAGTTCATCCTTTTACACGCCCTTTCTGTGCTAGACGGTGTACTGGATGCTAGGAGGTGGGAAAAAGCCACTCTGTCCCTGCCCCATGAGGTAAACAGGACACTGAGGGACCAGCTGCCCAGCATCATACAAGCAAAACACGACATTGCAGCCATCCTAGGCGCTTCAGGGGACCACAGCTGTGCCTTGGCGGGACAGCAGGGATGGCATCCCGGAAGAGGCCTGTGAGTAGGCACAACAGGGCAAAGAGGGGAAGGCAAAAGGAATTCCAGGCACTGGGCACAGAGCATGCGGGAATCAGGCAGTGAGAAGCACAGCCAGCGTGAGGACCAGAAAGTATTCACAGCTGGCCTGTGGCACAGCCTATCGTCCCAGAACTCTGAGAGGCTCATGAGGAGGACACAAGTTCAAGTCCAGCCTGGGCAAATGAGCATCTTAGCAAGATTTTGTCTCAATATTAAAAATTAAAACATGGGTTGAGAAGACAGCTCAGTATGGAGGCCCTGGGCCTGGTATCCAGTACCAAAAATATTATTTTTAATTTAGAAAGTTTTCAAATTTTACCTGTTCCAAGACACTGACACTTTGCTTTTCACATATAATGTCTCTGAAGGCAGGTTCACAAACAGATGCTGGCTAGGCACTGTGGCATACTTGTAATCCCAGATCACGAGAGGCTGATTCAGGAGGATCATCTGTTCCAGGTTATTCTGGGCAACTTAGTGAATTCAAGGGCAGCCTGGACTATACATCAAGACAGTGTTTCAAAGCAAACACAGGGTTGGAGATGTAGTTCATCAGTTAAAGCACTTGCCTAGCAAACACAAGGCCCTGGGTTCAATTCCCCAGCACTACATAAACTGAGTGTAGTGTCTCATACCTGTAATCTCAGCACTCAGGCAGCTGAAACAGGAGGATTGACATAAATTTGAAGCCAGCTTGGGCTCCATAGTGAGTACAAGACCAGCCTGGACTACAGAGTAAGAACTGGCCTCAAAAAAAAAAAAAATCACCCCTAAAATAAACAACCTCATCAAGTGGGCAACTGAGATGAAAAAAGCTTCTCAGAAGAAGTATGGCCAACAGGCACATGGAAAAGCGTTCTTGGGCTGGAGGAATGGCACAGCGGTTAAAGCGCTTGACTTGCAAGAAGGCACTGAGTTTGAGTCCCCAGCACCACATAAAGATGGGTGTGGTGGCACATGCCTGTAATCCCAGCACTTGGGAGGCGAAGGTAGGCAAATTGTCCTGAGAGCCCAAAGGCCAGTCTGGACTACACCAGTGAGTTCAGGACCAGCTTGGGCTACAGAGCAAGACCCTGTCTCAAAAAGGGTTGGGGGGGGGGGGTGATTAAAGCACTTGCCAGCAAGTCCTAAGTACCTGAGTTTAAATTCCCCAGCACCACATAAAGCCGGGCCTGGTGGCGCAGGCCTGTAATCCCAGCACTCAGGAGGCTAAGGCTGGAGGATTGCCACGAGTCCAAGACCAGCCTAAACTATACAGTGACTTCAGGACCAGCCTGGACTACAGAGCAAGACCCACTCTTAAATAAATAAATGTAGAAAGTGGGCTGGAGGAGTAGCACAGCAGTTAAAGTACTTGCCTAGCAAGCACAAGGCCCTGGGTTCAATTCCCCAGCACCACATAAGCTGCACGTGGTGGTACACACCTGTGCTGGGATTAGAGGAGGATTGCTGTGAGTTCGAGGCCAGCCTGGACTACAGAGCAAGAAACTGTCTCAAAAAAAAAAAAGTGTTCTTTATCACGCACGAGCCAGCAGAGAAATGCAAATGAGAGAAGGACTCTACTCCACCAGTGGGAATGCAATCTGGTACAGCCATTATGGAAAGCAGTCTGAAGATTTATGAGGAAGCTGAGAATAGAAAATCCATTTGATTCAGCTACTACTGCTCTACTGGACATGTTCCCAAAAGAAATAAAGTCAACATACCAAAAAAAATTACATGCATATCCATGTTTATAGCGGCACAATTCATAATAGCCAAATCCTGGAAACAATCTGCCTGCCCATCAATAGAGCAATGGTTAAAGAAGATGTGGTAACTATATACAATGGAATACTATGCAGCCATAAAGACAGATAGAAGCTTTGGAACGAAAGTGGGGCCACCTTGAGTCAATAATGCTCACTACGAAAGACTGTCTCTATACAGTGTCCCTGTTACAAAATTCACAAAAATAATGGCATAGAAAGGCTCCCACATGAGTGACAGGATAGAGGGGCAATGGTCAGATAGGAAAGGGGTGAGCCCCAAACCCCTTGTCTCAAATGTGTTATAGAATTTGGAATTCATGTATATATAAACTTTTTAAATAATAAAAATATCAACAACAAAAGCACAAGCAACAAGTCCTAGAAAAACGGTGTCAGCAGTTTGGAAGAGAACCCGGAGGCAAGTGCAGAGCTCTGTTCAGCCCAGGACCCCGGGGAGTCAGCAGAGAAGGAGAACCAGGCTTATCTACAGCCTCCCAAGGCCCAGGAAAAGCCGCGTGCCCTGTGTAGGCGCCAGGCTGTCTGTGGAGGAGCACCAGGCGGGTCTCTGCAGCTGTTATATGGCGACTTTGACAGAGTGCTGTTCTTCGGGCACTTTTGATGGTCCTGACAAGCTAGTAGCCAGGAGAACACAGATATCACAACTCTCAGACCAAAAGTGATTTGCAGAAGTTGGCCTCTAATTGTGGAGTTTTCGAACACAGTAACCAGGGACTGGAGCAATAGCTCAGTGGTAAGGCACCTGCCTAGCAAGTTCAAGGTCCTGAGTTCGATTCCCCAGCTACCACATAAAGCTCGGCACAGTGTGCATGCCTGTTATTCTAGCTCTTGGGAGCCTGAGGCAGAAGGATTGCCACTAGTCCATAGGCCAGCCTCCATGGTGAGTTCAGGACCAACCTGGGCTACAGAGCAAGACCCTGTCTCAAAATTTTAAAAAAGGAACAACTTATTTTCTCTAGACTAGTCTGTGAAATAGGACTATGGATTATCTCCAAGTTATAGAAGAAGAAACGAACACACAAAGAGTTTGAGTTTAAGTAACTTGCCTGATGTGACCCAATTATGAAGTGATAGAACCAATGGAAAGGGGACAGTGGGACTAGAATGCGAAGAGCAAGGGACACAGTGCTCAAAGTAGCTGACCAGGCAGCAGGAAATCACACAGGATTCTTAGGAGAGGAGAATGTCTAGCAGTTAATTTACTGGGCGTGGGGATAATCCTGGAGTTTGGAGGACCCTGTGAGCTGGTCCCCAGGTTACTATTCTTTTTTATTTAATTTGATTAGTATTAGTATTTGAGACAGGGTCTCACTCTGTATCCCAGGCTAGTCCTGAACTCACTATGGAGCCCAGGCTGGCCTTGGACTCACAGAAATCCTCCTGCCTCAGCCTCCTGAGTGCTGGGATTACAGGCATGCACCACCACACCCGGCTTCATGTGGTGCTGGGGAATTGAACTCAGGGCACAAACTTGCTCAGCAAGCACTTAACTTCTGTGCCATTCCTCCCACCCCTGCCACCCCACCCCACCCCTCAACTTACTATTTATTAAAGGGTCCCTGACCTGGCCACTAAAAATATTAATAGAATCCAGGGACCACACAAATCTGACCCTCTGGGAATCAGAACTGCACCCTCTAGAGACACCAGGCCCTGAAGTACTCTGGAGTACTGCTCTGCAATCCCCTGTGAGTTGCCCTGGGGCCAGCCAGTCAGGGTGGCAGCTGGGCTCAGCCAGGCCCCTAGCCTTACCCAATATCTCTGAGTCACACCCTTCCTCCAAGGCAGGGGCCAAGTCAGAATGGTTCTTACATATGCCACTTTAGCAGGGCCTGGCTGCCCCTCCTCCAGCTTCTCCGACTGCTGAATGAGATGGAAGGGGCTGGGGAGGAGAAGGAGATGGGGCATCTAGCCCACAGACCCTCTGATTCCCAGGCTCCATTAGGTGTGGAAGGGTGGTAGCTATAGGCTGTCTGGGTCCCCTCCTCTGGCTGGATTTTTCCTTCAAATATTTTCAGATTCATGCACATGATCAAAAAAGTCAAGAGGCCAGGCCCAGTGGCCAATCTTTATGTGGGAATCGGACCCAGGACTTTGAGTGTGCAAGGCAGGCACTTTAACCTCTGAGATATACTTCCAGCCCTGAGCCCAGCCTATTTTAAAAGGGGTTGGGGGTGCCGCTCTGTGGTGCAGCTCATTTGCCTAGCGTGCACGAGATTCTGGATTCAATCCTCGATACTGAAAAGGGAAAGTACGAGAGTACACCCTCTTCCTGAGGGTGCAGTGAGCCGTAAGGAGTGGTTGGTACATACCTTCCGTATTTTACAATCTCTTATCTGTCTCTTTCTCTCCCTTCCTCTCTCTTCCTTTTCTCTGTCACTGTGGATGAAGCCCAACCTTGTACCTTGCACGTTCTCAGCTTTCTCTCTTATCCAGATCTGTTTCCTGTCTGCCATGAAACATAGGCTTGATCTTTTTAACACCTGTGTAATACTTTACCATGTTGCTATCCTGTCGTCAGTGACAGTCTCTCACTGATACATATGATGCATATTTATGTGATTTTTTTGAGGCAGGGTCTCACTCTGTAGCTCAGGCTGGTCCTAAACTCACTGGTGTAGCCCAGGCTGGCCTAGGGCTCAGGACAATCTGCCTGCCTCAGCCTCCTGAGTGCTGGGATTACAGGCATGTGCCACCACACCTGGCTTTATGTGGTACTGAGGAATTGAACCCAGGCCTTGCATTTGCTAGTCAAGCACTTTAAGCCTTGTGCCATTCCTCAGCCCATGTTTTTTATTCTTACTACAGTAATACTACACTGTATGTTGGCTTTCTCAGGTATCTGTTTAGGGCAGTTTTGTAACTATTTTATAAATGAAACACAAAAATTGTACCAATCAAGGGGGCACCTTAGGATGTTTCTATACCTGTATGTTCTGTGTCTTCCTGGTGGTTTCTAAGACACTTCAGTGCCCATCGCTGGCCACCCTGGTCCCCAAGATGTAGGCAAGAAGCAGAAAAGACAGGCAGACAAATGGACAAGAGTCTGCGTCACCAGTCCTCCTCACCCTTCCCACAGGCTCGGCTCTCCATCCCTGCGGGGCAGAGGTGGGAAAACTCCATCTCCCACTTCTTTTCTGGTTTTTAGATTTCCAGATAGCCCTAGTCCAACCCCAGAGGCCAGAAAAGAATTCTGTGGGGCTTGGGGACAGGCAGAGCAGGTTCAGAGAGAGGCTCTAACCAGCCAAGGCTGGCTAGGACTCGGTTCTCTAACGAGATGACTCAGGGCCCCAGGTTCAAAACATGCAAGTAAAGCTAGCATTCTGCTACTTGGCCTTCTGGGCCTGGTGGAGACTTCCTTCTCCCCACCCAAGGGTGTATCCTCCCCCATGATTTCGGGGTGGGAAAAGTGCAACTATAGTTGGACAAGAGCAGAAATGTGTCCAGCGGAGTGGCCCAAACAAGATGCCTGGGTAGGAGGAGGCAGTGGCGAGCCAGAACCAAGGAGGTTGGGTACTAGAACCTCGGCCCAGAGCTCCCAAAGGTTCCATGCCAGGGAGTGTAGCCAGCACAGCACGGGCCCCTGTAGCTGGAGAGAGCAAGGCCCTGCACAACCCTCTGCTGCCCCTTGGCCATCATGCTTCTAGGTTACCGGCCTTGCTGCCCTCCCTAGCCCACCCTCACATTCCTGCCATGTGTATCCCACTGCTCCTTACACACCGAAGGCCCCTCCAGACTGGAAGAATCACTCAGAAACACTAACAAGGGGCTGGAAGAATGGTTCAGTGGTTAAAGCACTTGCCTGAGCTAAGTACCCGAATTTGATTCCCCAACACCACATAAGCTGGGTGTGATGGCGCATGCCTGTAATCCCAGCCCGTGGGGGGCTGAGGCAGGAGGATTGCTGCGAGTCCAAGGCGAGCCTGGGCTCCATAGTGAGTTCAAGAGCAGCCTGGACTACAGACTGAGATCCTGTCTCAAAAAAAGAAAAAAAAACCACTAACAAATCCAGGTACAGGGGCACATGCATGTAATGCCAGAACTCTGGGAAGCTGATGCAGGAAGATTACAAGTTTGAACTCAGCTTGGGCAACCTAGCAACTTAGAATCTGTCTCAAAAAAAGAAAAAAGAAAAGAAAAAGAAGAGGGCTTCTGGACAAGATAGCAGCCAAGTAGAAATCTTGCTCAACAGCTCCTTGCAGGCTCACCCAAAAAGTTTAGATACAGTTAAAAAAACTAACTGCTCAACTAAGACTGGAGAGGGAGCAGAGCTCCAGGAAGTGAAAGAAGACCACAGGAAGGTTGGAGACACCAAAGACACTGAAGAGCAGGCCAGACCAGGGAAGCTTCCTAGGCCACCTGGGAAGGGTCAGTAGCAGCCAGCAGCCACAGCCCACAATAAGCCCAGAACCTGGAACTATGGGAATTAACAGCAGCTGGTAAGCCGGGCCCGTGGAAACAAGCCTGTGAGCAGCACAAGCAGCAAACACACTTCAATCTTTCACTTGAAAAGGTCCCTTGCGGCTCAGCAGACCAGCTCCAGAGAAGCAGGAAGTGACACACCAGGAGCCATTGGGAAAAGAGTCCAAATCTGAACTGTTTGGGGAAAAGAAGCCACAGGCGGGCCACACACCAGGGAATTTGGATATACTTTTTTTTTTTTTTTTTTTTTTTGAGGCAGGGTCTCACTGTATAGTACAGGCGGGTCCTGAACTCACTATGGAGCTCAGGCTGGCCTCCAATTCATGAAAATCTTCTTGTCTCAGCTCCAAGTGCTGCGACTACAGACCTATGCAACAATGTCCATCCTATGTGTTGCTGGGGAATTGAACCCAGAGCCTTGCTTGAGCTTGCTAGGCAAGTCCTTTAACCCCTGTGCTATGCCTCCAGCCCTGGGGACACTCTTAACTACTGCTTAGGAAGAAAGTGGGTCAAGAGACAGTTGGGGAAGGGGAAGGGGAAGAAAATTGCAGAGAGCTGAGAAGCAATTACAGTTGGTTGCAATAAGAGCAGGCCACAGAGAGTGGAGAGCCCTGCCCTCAGGGGAGGGAGAGCTTTGCTGAGGGTGCAGGAGGTGAACAAAACACCTTGGAGGCCAAGGGATTGTTGGGTCCCCCTTGCTGCCTACTCCCAGCACAGAACTCGGTGGACTTTTGGCTCCCCCAACTCACCCTCATACGTGTTCAGAGAAACCTCTCTGCTAGGCCATTGAAGTAAAGCCCCTTAGCAATAGAATCACAGAAAGACAGGCAAGAGGACACATGCAGAAACTCCTGACTCCCCAGAAGCTAATGTCATGGGCCCTGAAACAATGGAACTTATATGAAAAGAAGTTTAAAGAAAAGAAGTAGACCAGTCAATCATTTCAAACAAATATTGGAAATAATTATTCAGAAGTTTAAAGAGGAATTTACTAAACAAATAGCAGTCCCGGTAAATACTAAGTTTACTGAGTTTATAGAAGACACAAATAAAAATATAAAAACCTGGCCGAGGTAAATACCTGAGATACGGAGAAACACTTTAGTAGAGAAGTAGAAAACTGGAAAAGAAATCTAGCTGAAATTCAGGGCATGGAATCATATGCTTAAACTCTGTAAGGACAGAATTTCAGACTTTGGAGACAAGGTTGACAAGTTAAGTGTCATAATCAGGCATGACACCAAAACAAGGGGTAAGCAAGGGATCTGGATACAATATCCGAGGCTGCTCCCAAGGGACCAAGCCAGAAGGATGGGTGTGGGAGAAGGAGCAGGAGACAGCACGAAAAGTACAAAGAATTTACTCACTGAAATCATGGAAGAAAAATTCCCAAGTCTAGGAAGAGAAATTTATATTCAGATACAAGAAACTTATGGAACGTCAAATAACCTTGGCCAGAATAAAACCTCACCGTGACACATCATAATAAAAAAACTCATAAATTCAACACAAAGAGAGAAAAAAAAAAAACAGTAAGAGTAAATCAGACATTGGTCTACTAAGACAAGCCCGTGTGAATAACTGCACATTTCTTAGTGCAAACATTAAAGGCCAGGAAAGCCTATAATGAAACTTTTCAAGCTTTAAAAGAAAGCGTCAACCCAGGTTGACATATCCAGTAAAATTACTCCTGAAAATAAAAAGTAAAAAAAAAAAAAAAACAATTAAAACAAAGGAACATTAAAGAAATTTGCAACCACTACCCCAGCATTGCAGAAAATACCTAAAGGAATCTTAGAGACAAACAGAAGAATAGCACCAAAACATTCAGAGGAAAAGGAAACACTGAAAGAGAACGTATAAGAGAAAAAGGAAAAAACAGGATTGGAAGAATAGCTCAGCAGTTAAAGCACTTGCCTAGTAACTGCAAGGCCCTAAGCTGTATTATCCAGCACTACATAAACTGGGAATAGCAGCACATGCATGTAATCCCAGCACTGGGGAGGCTGAGGCAGGAGAGTTGTTGTAAATCCAAGACCAGACTGGGCTATGGGGTGAGACCTGTCTCAAAAAAAAAAAAAAAAAAAAATTACAGTGATACACATATGCCCATGTTTACGGCAGTACAACTTACTAAATCCTGAAAGTAGCTGGTATGTCCACCAACAGATGAATGGATAAAGAAGTGGTGTATTTACACCATGGAGTCCTACTCTGCCATAAAGAAAGATGAATTTGAGGCATTTGTAGGAAAATAGATGCACCCAGAGATCATTGTTTTTAGTAGAACGAATCATACACAGACCATTAAATACCACATGGTTTCTCTAATATGAGAAAAACAAATCCCAGAAAAGTCAGAGAGGTGGAAAAAAGTAAGAAGATGGACATCATGAAAAGGGAAAAGGGATGTGGTGGGGGACATGAGGCCATGGGAAGGGGAAAGGGATGTAAAAATGATTCAGATGTGATACCTAAATTCAGCAATTTCTGAAAAAAAAATGAAGTGGGGATGCAGTTTAGCGCTGCTCACTGCACGGTCTGCCCTGCTCCCAGCCACCGGTGTCTTCTCCCTCTTGCCGCAGCCCTCTTCCCCTGCACATGGCACGTGGGGTCCCGCACTCTGGCCACAACCTCTGCCCTCTCCTCAGAAACAACTCCTCACCCTACTGGTCTCCCTCAGCTGCCCTTACCACCAGGGGCCTTCTGCCCTAAAGCAGCCCTAGGCATGCCTCTCTCCCCTTGGGAACGGCCCTACACCTTCGCTGTCGGGGGTTGTCCGTGACCCATAGGTGCCAACACCCTCATAATTAAAAACACACATTACATTACAGACAGCTCCAAGGTACCATTAAAAACATTCATTCTGCTCAGGGAAATAAACCCGGAAGGTAAGGCAGGCTGGCACACCGTGAGAGCCAATGCAAACACAGTCCGTTGTCCTGGAGGCAGCGTGAGAGTTTCTGGGGACCAGTAAAATCGCCTTGGCACTTGGACCCAGCATTCAGCAGTTGAGAACAGGTGAGCCCAAGAGGAAACAGAAACAGTAGTGTGCCTGCAGCTGCCCTGCCAACTGCCGGCCACATGAAGAGCCCACGGAGCCACCCACGCTGCAGGGCAGTTCCAATCTCCTGAGGCTCAGCGTGCTCTCCCATGTGCCCCCGACCCCCGTCCCAGTCGGCCTCAGGCAGGCTCCCCACATCCAGGAGCACCTGCAGAGTCCATACCGAGTACTGCCCGTGGGTCCGGCGGCAGCTCCGTGCAGGGCCTCACGCGTGGATGCCGCTCCACAAACAGCCCTGAAGGCAAGACACCTTCTGAGGCTACCATGGACATGGTGGGAGAAAGGGGAACCCCCAAACATCTGAAAATCCCTCTCTAACCACGTAAGGACTACAATCTTCAAGAGAGGTGCTTTGTTGTGGGAGAAATCACTGAGATTAAAACCCCAGCTCTGAGTGGTACACAGTGGCAAATATAGTAAAATCTACTCAGTTGTGTACCCGTTTTTTTCCTTCCGTATTTCAGGCTGGTCATAAATTCATCCGGTTGCCCAGGCTGGCCGCAAACGCACAGCAATACTCCTGCCTCAGCCTCCCAAGTGCTGGGATCACAGATGCGCACCTCCACGTCCAGTTTATGTGGTGTTGGCGAATTGAACCCAGGGCCATGAGCTTGCTAGGCAGGCACTTTAACCACTGAGCCATTCCTGCAGCCCCTGTGCTGTTTGGGTTTGGTTTGGTTTTGTGTAGCATTACTGTGGGTTGAGTCTAGGGTTCAACTACTTGTTACTGAGTTACGCTCCCAGCTTTGCTTTTTCTTTCTTGAGACAGGCTCATGCCCAGGCTGACCTCGCACTTGCAGTCATCCTGCCTGGGCCTCTCAAGGAGCTGGGATTCCAGGTGTGTGCTACCACATACAGCTTAAAGAGTGAATTTTATGATATGGGAATTCATAGTTTAAAAATTCATGTTTGATGAAGTCAAACTGCGTGGCCCAGTCCCTGCATGAACTAGCGACCTAAGGAAGGGACCAGAAACGAGGCCTGCTGTCCTCGGCAAATGGGACAGACGTTGGGTCCAGAATGGTGGCGGAAGGGGGTATCGCTGGCGATGAACTCTGTCTGGGAGACACTGAGGTGGAGGTGCTTGGAGGACCTGAAAGCTGCAGGAACAGGGTGACTATGGGGACCAAGGCTGAAGGGAGACGGGATAGAAAACTAAAGAAGGGTGTCCGGGAGAGGGAGAACCCACACAAAGACCTGGGACAGCTCACTACACGCTCCTCCCAAGCCTGCTGGGAACAGCAAGGAAGGCATATCACCCCTTGGGAAGCCAGAGTCCCCCAAGATGCCCCTGCTCAGAGATGACCCTGAGTGGCCCCACCGCTTTTTGTTCTCCGTTAGTACCTGTTTCCTAGAGCAAAGATATTTCCCAGGCTCCATGGCAGCTCACAGGGCCATGTGACAAAGTTCTGATATAAGTGGAGGACTGGAGGAATGGCACAGCAGTTAAAGTACTTGCCTTGCCAGCGCAAAGCCCGAGTTCTATTCCCCAGCACCATATAAAGCTGGGCATGGTGGCACACGCCTGTAATCCCAGCACTCAGAGAGGCTGAGGCAGGAGGATTGCCATGAGTCCAAGGCCAGCCTGGGCTACAGAGCGAGACCCTGACTCAAAATAAAAAAGGTATAAGTGGAAGAGATACACAGTAGGCACTCCTGATCCAAAATTTCACACTGCCGTTTCAGTTACTGGCAGACATGATCTGAAAACATTAAATGCAAGATTCTAGAAATAATTCATGTTTTAAGTTGTGTATCATTCAGAGCAGTATAATGAAATCTAGGCTTTCTGTCCAGCATAGCCATGTGATACATGCTACTTATCTATTAGTAATTAGGTAGCTGTCTTAGTTACTAAAGGGACTGTCCTAGTGGCACACTGCTATGTTCAAATAGCCCTTGTTTTACTGAGTAATCTCCCCACAGTGCGAGAGCAGTGATGCTGGCAATTTTATGACTGTACAATTTTATTTATCTATTGTACTAGGGACGAACCCAAGGTTTTCATAATAAGCTATACTCCAAGCCTGTTTTATTTTTGTTTTGTTTTGTTTTTTTATTTTTTACTTTTGTGAGACAGGGTCTCACTCTGTATACTCCAGGCTGGTTCTGCACTCACAATGTAGCCCAGGCTGGCCTTGACAGCAAGCCTCCTGCCTCAGCCTTCTGAGTACCGGGATTATAGGCTTGTGTCACCACCACTGGCTTTTATTTTTGATTTTTAGACAGAGTCTCCCTAAGTCATTAAGCTGCCCTGGCTGGCCTTGAACTTGCAGTTGTCCTGCCTCATTGTCCTAGAGTACTAGGACTATAGGTGGGCATCACCAATTTTATTATGGTATTATCATTAATCTCTTACTGCATGTCTTGGGGGAAAAAAAAGTGTCTTGTTTTTCCTCTGTTCTCACACCACTAACGTCAACACAGACAGCCACTGACACCAAGATGAAGTGTGGTTCCCACACACCAAGCAGGAGATCAATTCTGGCAGCAGCAAATCCAGCCGGGTGTCCTCTGAAACAATTTAGTTTCAGCCAGTCCTAATGGCCCAGCACTCTGAGAGTTCAAGCCCAGCTTGGGAAACACAGTGACTTAGTGGGACTCTGTCTCAAAATGAGCTGTGGATGTAGCTCATTGTGAAGACCCTGGGGCTCAATCCCCAGAACCACACAAACAGTTGTGGTATGGATCTGGAATGTCACCCAAAAGCATCAATGGATATTATGTACTGTTGGGTGGTGGAGCTTGGCTGGAAGGGGTGGGTGGGTACCTGGGGCATGACCTGGAGGGGCAGCTCTGCCCTTCTTTTCTAACTTGGCTTCCCTCTGCCAGCTGTGAGGAGCTGAGTCAAAGTGCTCTGAGCTGAGTTTGATGGGACATTCTGGTCAGAGCTCAGAAGACCAGAGTGGTGATAGAAGTGTGGATTGGAAAAATCTAGGTTCAAAACGTTTCAGGTGGGAAGGAGGACTGTATTGGTGATAACTGATGTTCCCTGGAAACAGCCTCACTCACAATGCCACCGA
Organism: Ctenodactylus gundi; assembly: GCA_004027205.1. Taxonomy (NCBI): domain Eukaryota; kingdom Metazoa; phylum Chordata; class Mammalia; order Rodentia; family Ctenodactylidae; genus Ctenodactylus; species Ctenodactylus gundi. The sequence goes on along the minus strand of PVKB01007011.1, from coordinate 10,997 downwards.
GGACCTAATTGGGTTCTGGAGACTCTGTGGAGAGACAGGGATATTTTGCATAGACAGACTGTTAGGGGCTATCTCGCCTCTTTTTCATGGCCTCATCTATGATTCTCCTCTGTATCAAACTTAACACCCTACAATAAATCCTTTGATATATAACACTCCTATAATTACTAAGTAACCTTTATAAGATGTAAAAGCAGGAACCCCTAGCTTTCCACCAACCCAAATGCTCTTAGATAACATCTCAGGGCTGCAGCAGAGACTCCCCACTTTAGGGTGTCCCGCCTACCTGGTACTTCCACCAATGATTTTGAATTGTGCCTTGATTTATGATTTTCTTCTATTCTATAACTATAAATACTGTATGTCACTGCTGCTCGCTGGAACATGCTACTTGGGGAAATCTGAGTTCAGGTTCCTGGGCAAGTCATTCATATTTAGCTTCAGAAAAAAACTATCCCTCTTTAAGGCAAAAGTAAATTCACGTCGACACTAGCAAGTAGTCTAAAGACTATGCATGCTACTTTATAGCAAAAAGTGTACTGGTGTTTTGTCCTTGTCCAGAGACCTTACCTGAAACTGAGATTAAGGGCAGTAGACTACTTAATCTGGTGGAGGGAATCAAGGCAGCCCCATGTTCATGCCGTCACCTGGGTACTGCTTACGGCTTTTAGCCAGCTCTATGGCAAAATGCACGAAAATGGAAGAGAAAAATTATATAAAAAACATGCAGCTTTGCCAGACTGAAAAGACCAACAGAGGTACGACAGAAGAGCATCAGGATATTAAAGAGATTGACATTAAAAAGAAGCCGAGTACTTACAATCAGAACAATAAAAAAAGACACCTTGAGGAGGTGTCGGGAATCAACTAGATCCCGCCCTTCATTAATTAAAGGGTGAAGAAGCAAAGGACTTTGCGCTGAAAATAGCACCCCAGGCCACCCTGCAGGGCAAAGAAAAAAAGGTTTATTCAACCACCTAGGAACTCAGAGGCCTCGGCAGCGACTGTCCAAGGGCGCCAATGGACCTTGGCAGTGTCCACCCTGTCTTGGCTTTACGGGCTTACAGAATGCACAAGTTGTGAGTGACAGGCTTCCACCCAGATGTCAGATGAAGGCGTCAGTGGCTGGGCAGTGTGCCCTTTGGGGGGCCAGAATAAAGCCGTCAAACAGAAGCTTAACAGGGAAGCAATGGAAAGCCTGGACATTTAGAGATGCCAGAAATGTGGACTGCAGGCTCTGAGCAGATCCTTCCCAAAGAAGAAAAGATGGAGGTTTCAGTCAGTGGCAACCCTGCATGGGCAGAGCACCCAAGCCCTTTGGGGTTCACATCTCACCACAGTTTACCTCAGGTGCTGGACACGGAGCTACAGAATCTCACCCTTACCTTACTGGGTTTATAACTTGCTTTGCTCCAGTTGCTTTCTATCCTCTGATTCTTCCCTTCTGGAATGAGAATATTTACCTTGTGTCGTTGTAGGTTGCAGTGTTTAAATCTTTTGTTTTTCATAGAAGTTTGCAGCTGAGTTTGCCTTGCATCTCAGAGGAGACTTTTCAGACATTCTAGAACTGTTAAGACTTTGGTAACTCTTAGAGAAGGACTAAATGCATTTTGCATAAGGGAATAAACATGAGTATTTTGGGGCCCAAGGATGGAATTCTGTGGTGTGGATTTGCAGTGTCCCCCAAAAGCCTCATGTAACCGCTGGAGGAATGGCTCAGCAGTAAAAGCACTTGCCTAGGAGGCGCTAAGTCAAGCGCTAAGTGTCTGAGTTTGATCCCCAGAATCACATACACCAGGCATGGTGGCACACGCCTGTAATCCCAGCACTCGGGAGGCTGAGACAGGAGGACTGCAGTGAATCCAAAGCCATCCTTGGCTCCATAGTGAGTTCAGGACCAACCTGGGCTATGGAGCGAGACCCTGTCTCCAAAAAAAAAAAAAAAAAAAAAGCCTCTTATACCTGTGAAAACTGTATAATGTTGTGAGGTGAGACATGGCAGAAGGGGGTAGACATTTGGAGATTGAAATGGAAGTGTAGCTCTGCCTTCCTCTCTGGCTCAGTTTCCCCCCCGCTTCTGCCTCTGCCTCCACCATGTTCTTCCACCATCACACCTGCCCATGAATAGACAGAAACCTGCTGACACCGACAGCTAAAATAGATCTTAGATCTTTCCTCCCTAAAGTTGTGGATGTCAGGTGTCCTGTCCCAGCAACGAGAAAGACTAAGATACAACAAACAAAATAGAAGCACACCAAGAAAGAATTTTGGGTCCTCAATGATCAGCAGCTACCATACCCAGCCTGGATTGCCTTAGCACACCTAGGAGCTAGCCTGGATTGCCTTATCCAAGAAGCCAGAGAAAGGATTACTTTCTCTCTCCCTTTCTTCCTTCACTTCTTCCCAAGCCATGTACTGAATAACCCTTACGTTTCCACTCTAAGTAGGGCCCTCTGACCTTAGGAGAGACTTTGTCAATCTGAGGCAAGCAGGGACCATGCCTAGATCAGGCAATTAAGAACCAGCCTGGATTAGAGTGTGAGCGATTTGTGGGTCAAAGGATCTGGGAGGCCCAACTGGGAACTAGAACTGTATAAAAGGAAGAATGAAGAAAGATTGTTACAGCTTTTTCTTCTGGGAAACCTCTCACCTTCCCAATTATCTACAGATGTTGACTTGCTACACACTGCAGGTCTTCAGCACAGATTCGCTCCAGTCTCGACTTGCACCTGTCTACTTGTTGCTGCTCTTCAGTCGCCGATCTTCAGTCTCTGGTCTTCACCATTGTTCTGTGAACAACTGAGATCTGCAGCAGACTCTCACTGGCTGTCCTGCAGTCCCAGACAGGTGTTCTACCTCATAGCTTAGCAGCCATCAGACCCTCCATCTCTTGCACATGTAGGCCACCATCCTGGACTATCTCTGTCCTCAGAATTACTGTAAATTCTACCTTTTGTAAGAACCCAAACTAACACAGGTCCCTTACCTCTATTAAGGAACAAGCCATGGGCTGGGGCCGTAGCTCAATGATTAGAGGAACTGCCTAGGAAACAGGTCCTGGGCTCCATCCCTAACACCACCGACTAGCTGGGCACAGTGGCACACTCCTGTAATCCCACTTAGGCAACTAAGGCCAGAGAAATGCCAGACCACATAATGAGTTCAGAACCAACCTGGACCTCAGGACCAGCCTGAACTATAGAAGGAGAACCTGTCCTCTCCCCCCCACACACACACACCACACACACACACACAAAGAAACAAGCTGTGATTCCCAGCCCAGCTCAACAAGAAAGGGTTGGTGCTATATAAACATCACAATGGACCAATCAACATGCATGTTTATTAACATCAGGATCCCGTGCCATTACAAAGATGCAACCCAGACCTGCCCAGGAGTTAAAGGGAGGCATACTGCCTCTTTCTGTCTGTCACTCAATGCTGCCCAGGACTGATGGAACAAGTTTCCCTGGGCCAGCAGCTTCCAGTGCTTCTCATGAAAGCACCCACATGGCTTCTGGCTATGCCGGGTCTATGGTGGTGATGCCTGGATCCCAGTAACCCTCTCTTTCCTCAGGACCTCAGGTTTAACTCTCTGAGGCCTAGAAAAGTTTCTCCTGGGAAGACATCCCCACCCCTTGACCTGTGAGGCCTTAGGAGAAGAACAAGGTACAGACATTACAGGGTTGCTTTCCTGGTTGTACTGATGGGAAGGAAAACTGAAGCTCACAGAGGCATAATCACAGGCATCAGTCATGACAGGACTGGGATGCGACTCTGTCCTGCCTCCCAGATCTCTCCTGCAGACTGCAGTGCAGAACAGGGGTTCTACACAAGGATTGCTACCGCCTGGGCTGGGCTTCACTCATGGGCTCAAGAGACCCTCCTGCTTCAGTTTCCCAAGCAGCTGAGACCAGAGGCATGAATCACCATACCTTTCTAATGTTTTGGGGTTTTTTTTTTACTTATTTTAAAACCGTCTACTGGGCTGCGTGTATAGCTCAGTAGCAGAACACCTACTGAGCATGCGTACCAGGCCCTTGGTTCAATTCTGAACAACACACACATACACACACACACACAGTTTCAAAAAAATATACTTATTGAGTGCTGGCTGTGGCTTAAGCACTGTGCCACCTACTTTATACAAGGAAACCTTGATGCCCACTCAAACCTCTATGGTAGGTTAGATTTGTCACTTTCAAGAAGAGGGAATAGAATCAAACAAAGCTACCTAGCCCACGACTCCACGGCCTGTCAGGAGTTATGTTGTGGCTGTCTGATCCCAAAGCCTGGCAAACTCCCTCTGTGACTCTGCCTCCCAGGCAGAAGCAGGGGCTCACAGGGACCTTGTGCAAGGACTCCAGGGGTCCCCTGGAACCATTAAGGAGCATGACAGGGGTCTTTTCACAGTGCTCAGAAGGGACTAGGCCAAGAAAGGTCCAAAACCACTGATGTTATGTGAACACGTGGCCTTCAGGGGTGAGATGCCGTGGTCCTGGGGGGTCAGGACAGGTAAGTGGTTCGGGAATGCGTGATTTTCAGCAAGTCCTCCAACATTCACATTAGCCACTTCAATCCCAGCGCAGAAATGCTGAAGGGCCTGAGGGAGGCATTACAGTCCTGAGGCTCCACAGGTGGATGGGCGTGTTAACATTATTGCAAAAGCAGATCTGTTTGTAAGCGCAAGGCCTTCCTCTCCTGCCCCTTCCCCACACACGTACTTTTTGTCCTTATGCCATGAAGCCACAAAGCTAAAAGCCCCTCTCCAGATGCAGTCCTCCTGAGAATGCCCCACCTACAAAGGACCTACTACCATCACCAGCCCTTGCACTGATAGCTGGTGTCTCAACATGCCCCAGCCCCTACTCTGGGACATCTTTCCCTGGAGCCTTCCCTTCATGCCCACCGGATGCTTCTCCCTGCTACCCACGTACAAACCTGATACACCACTGCCACGAGGAAATCAGTCAGTGGCCAAGGGTGCCCACACAGAAGCAAGGCCAGCCACCCCAGCTTCCAGGCCAGGGTCTGGCTCATCCCCAGCACCTTCTAGTCTAGGGGCCCCACCCCCTTTGCTTCAAGGGCTGCAGTAGCCTTGGGCTGTCCCAGTTGTCTGTCCCCACTCCACACTGCTGTCCTTGCTGATAAATCAAGGGTCATCTCATCTAAGATGCCTTTCTCTGACCTCCCAGGGCACACCCTGCTCTGGAGTCTCAGCCAAGGCCCACCAGATAGCAATCAGGGAGTACCTGGCCCCTAAGAGGCTGATGAGTAGAACAGTCCCCATCTCATAGCACACAGCACACAGCAGTGCTCTGTAAGCATCTGCTCTATGACCTCCGAAACATGACAGGGATTAAATAACTGCTGCTCCCCCTCCCCATATGTACATGGCTTTCCAGGGCAAAGAGGCAGAGACTCAAGAACAGGACACCAGGTACCACCCCAATCCTTGCCAGCAACCCTCGCCCCTTGCCCCTCTCTCCCACTCACTACTAGCCTGGCCTCACCTAGACTGCCCCAAGGAGCTGGGTCTGCTGACACAGCCCCTTCCACCTGGGAGAGGGGTTCTGGCCTGTACAAAGCCAACCAGCACCCAGAGCAAGTACATAAAGTCCTAGAGTGTGCCAGACCACGTGTCTCGGCCCTTCCCAGTGCTCTTCCAGCAGGATCACGCCCACCCTTGCCCTCAGCTTCTAGTCGGATACCACCCGAATCCCACTCTTTCCCTTTAGCCCCTCTCCCATCTGTGCAGCCGTGGGAGACGTAGCAAATTCACACCAACGAGGCAGACGTGAACTATGAATGTTTAATTGCAGAAATGGAGTCAGGTGGTTCTAGCTGAGGCAGGGCTAAGGGGGGCAGGAAAGAACAATGGGAGCATGCCTAGCCTCACAGCTGTGAAAGGATGTTGGGAGCCAGGCTGCAGGTGAGACCAGTGCCATCTGGCTCCACATTCAGGGCCTTCACCACACCGTCCTCTATGACCATGGAGAACCTGCAGAGAGGGAGGGGCCAGGTAGCCTGCATCAGCCCAGGCCTTGAGGCAGCAGGGGAGGCATGGTTCAGAGTTCCAAGGCCACCCCATGAAGGCCAATTCCACTTTTACCTCTTGAGCCGGTTATTCCCAAAGAGGGGTACCAATGAATCATCTAGTAATAAATCTGTCTCCTACAGGAGAGATGAGGAATTACATCAGGAACCCCCAGGAAAAGCCAGAGGCTGCATCCCACAAGGCCACTCCCTCCAAGTCCTGCCTCCCTCATCCCAGACAAGAACTGGCTGGAGTGCAGGGATGAGGGCCACACTCACCTTCCCAAAGGCCCCAGTGGGGTCAGCCAGGAGCCGAATCTGAGGACAGAGAATACACAGGTCACAAGAAAAACCTACTATCTGGCCCCAGCCCCCTGCAGGCCTCACACCTCACCTTGCCTTCTGCTTTGTGGGCTCGGCCCCACTCTCCAGTCACAAAGACATCGTTAACACTCAGACATGCCACTTCCTGTACCCCTTTTGCCTTCAGAGCCCCAGCCTGCTCTACAAAGCCAGGCAGGTGGGTCTAAGGGGAGAAACAAAGAAAGGATAACTACATGTGCTTCCCAGCCCCCTTCATCTCCAGGCCGTCGCTCAGGCATTGACAACTGTGCAAACCATTCAATTCAATTCCCTTAGCCACCAGGAAGCTTGGATCTAACGGTCCTGTGGTTAAAACCATGAACTTCTCATTGGCAGGATTATGTCTCTTTCTTTCTTTCTCTTTCTTTCTTTCTTTCTTTCTTTCTTTCTTTCTTTCTTTCTTTCTTTCTGAGACAGGGTCCCAGGAGATCACTAAGTTGTCCAGGTTCGGCCCCAGCTTGCCAACTATCATCATTTACACATTCCTGCTGTAAACTGCCTTAGAACACAAAAGATTATGGAATACTCCAGATCCTAGAAGAGGGTAGGACTCACCTTGGAACAGCCTGGGGTAAAGGCTCCGGGGACTCCGAACAGCACACCCTTCTTGCCCTTGAAGAGCTCTGCCAGGTTCACCTTGTTCCCTGGCTCCCCTTCAAACACCACCACAGAGGGAATGGCATCTCCCACCTGGAGGGGAGGACTTCAAGGTAAGGGGGAAGAAGGAAGAAGTGGGAGCAGCCAGGACCAGGGGAACACAGAAGCTGGCAACTGCACTGGCTGCACACAAGAGCCAGGACTGAAACTCAGCAGGAAGTCCAGCCTGTCAGAGTTTCCAGGAGTCCCTCCTTCCTACCACCTGGCTACTCCACACCCTCCAGGCTTCAAGGTGGCCTGGATTTACTTAAGGGCTTGTGGATGAAAATAGAGAAAGGGAGAGGCAGCTTCCTCAAGTGCTGGCAACACTGTTTAAACAGGCTCCCTAGTTAAAGAAAAGGAATAAGAAAAAATGGGGAGGGAGAGCCAGGAGGCTGTATCTGGGGCAAGTGGAGAGGGAAAATTCTGGCCAGGCCTGACTGTTCCACCCATACAAGGGGGGGGGCAGTTCGAGGAGGCAGAATAGAGCAAGGAAATCTCACAGGAGGGGAATCAGCCCACTTTAAGGTACAAGACGACTCTTGGGACCAGAGAAGGTAGAAAAAGAGAGATTCGGAGGTGGAGGAGTCTCAAGGAGCCCAGAGACTGAAGCAGGGAGTAGAAAGTGCAAAGGAGTCTCCGAAGAAAATAGGCGGGAATGGGAGGTCTGAGCACCTGGGGATGGTTCCAGAAAATGGGTTTAGTATTCAATAGAAGCTGGGCATGGTGGCACAAGCCTGTAATTCCAGCTACCTGGGAGGCTGAGGCAGAAGAATCACAAGTTGGAGTCCTGCCTGGGCAATTCGGCCAGACCTTGTCTTAAAATAAGAGCTGTGAATGTATCTCTGCGCTCCTTTGGGAGGTGAGCAGAAAGGTGGAAACTAGCTAGGGAAGGGAGACAGTCCTGAAGTGGAACGAGAGAGACGCTATCGGGGCTCCAAGGGTCAACTGTTTCACACAAGAGGAGGAAGAGCTGCCCAGTACTATCACAAAAGCTGGCGGAGGGGGCAGCAGCGGAGGACGAGTAGGAGCTGGACAGAGGCCTTGGGGCAAAGGAGATGCGGTGGGGGGGGAACGTGCCATTAAATCGCCTAAAAAAGGATGAAGACCCTACACTTAAATGTCTCATAGTGGACATAATAAGAGATGACTGACTGGAGAGCTTCAGAGCCTGGGGAAGCTCCCAGGAAATGGGGCGCGAGGTCTCTAAAATTGGCGAGAACGGTTAAGCAGCCGAGGGGATCCTGCAGATGGACGGGAGTAATAGATGTCGAGAGCGGCAGGGAAGGGTCTAAAAAACAGACAAGCGAGAAGGGGTCGGTCTTGGAGAAAGGAGGGGGAGGCTGGCACAGCCAGGTCAAAGGTCACCTTGATTGGGGCCATCGCTGCGGCGTCACTCCTGAAACTGCGGACCCTGCCAAGCGTCCACCCTCCTTCCTGCAATCGCCGTCTCGTTCCCGCCACACACTGACGAACGGCCGCGCCGGTGAGCGTATAAACTAGTCGGCTTCCGAGGACGCCCAGCCCCGCCGGAGTCATGCCTGACCAGAGGCCGCACCACCCACCAAGAGGCGTGGCCTGACGCCCCACGCTACAGTCACACTCTGAAAACGGCAAAGCCCAGACTGCAGCTACCCAGCGAGCCGTCTCCAATGCGCCTGCGTGAGCGCCAGGGAGTGGGGCGGAACTTCCGGGACTCCAGGTTCATTTGCATAACTTGGGCCCTGAGCCCCTGACGCAGTTCATGTGGAGCCGATCTTTCCAACTGTCGCGCAGTTTGTTTGTAAAAGGAGGTGGGAGCGCTGTTTTGATAGCCCTAACTTATCGGTGTTTCCGTGTCTTTTTTTTTTTCCTGTTTCTTAGTCTAAAACAGTGCACGAAAAACAAGCGCCACAGGAGCCCTAAATAATGTTTATTTTGCATATTTTGCAGCTGTCTTGGATATGACTTGAATTTTACGTACGATTTATAGGAAGCGGGCACGTGACTGGACGTAGCTCCAGGGCGAGCAAAAGAAGTTCCACAGCCATTTGTTCCCGCCTGCAGAGAAGGGCGCACTGCCCCCGACGTGACGCAACCGTTGGGACAGCCTCTTTCCGGTTCCGGCCTGACGAGAAAGCGTGTGGCGACATGAAACTGCTTACACACAATCTACTGAGCTCGCATGTGCGAGGGGTTGGACCCCGTGGCTTCCCCCTGCGTCTCCAGGTACTGACCGGGACTGCTGTCCTTCTTGCGGGCGGGATAGAGAAACCGAGATCGCGTCCCCGCCTCACGAACCCTCCATCCCAGGCCACCGAGATCCGCGTCAACCCTGTGGAGTTCAACCCAGATTTCGTGGCACGCATGATACCGAAAGTGGAGTGGGCGGCGCTTCTGGAGGCAGCCGATACCGTGAGCCCCCCCTCCCTCTCCCGCCCTGGTTCACTATTGCCCCTAGTACAACTCCAAGCCTTGCTTGGGGAGGACGGGGTGACTGTGTGCCAGAGATGATTTAGGTCTCTTGCCCGTAGCTGCACCTGACAGAGGTGCCCGCAAAGCCAGTCGAGGGGTATGAGCGCGATGAGACCTTTCTGAGGAAGATGCACCACGTGCTGCTGGAGGTGAGAACCAGCCCGTGATCTGCTACCCTCCTCCCACGTTGAAGTTACCCAGGTCACCAGTGTGTGTGCCCTCCACTTCCCCCCGCAGGTGGAAGTGCTGGAGGGCACCCTGCAATGCCCTGAATCTGGACGTCTGTTTCCCATCAGCCGTGGGATCCCCAACATGCTGCTGAGCGATGAGGAAACAGAGACCTAACTGCCAGTCATAGCGTTGTAATGTTTTGTGACTGTTTTCATTTGTTAATTAACTCGCTTACTTGTTCCCACCAGTGTCGCCCCAATGATACACTGAACACAAGTGTGTTCTTGAGCTCCATAGTATTTTTTTTCTCATTAAAGGTTCAAAACCAAAAGCGGTTTCTCTTTGCAGCAAATATACATTAAAATAGAGTCTCTGTACAGCCAAGGGCTCTGGGCCCTGGCCTTGCCCCATGTCCCTGCACCTCCCTGGCCAAACCCAAAAATAAATATAGTGTTATTGCTCTGCAGGGCATAGAGGCAATGCTCTCCTGACCCCCTGAGGAGGATGAGCAGGAGCTGTTGGGGGGGGGGGGGCCTGGCCACCCCAGGGGTCCAGGGACTGGAGCCTGCTTGGACTTATTGCTTCAAGGGGGGGCACTAACGCCCAATGCAAATGATTAGGAGAGGAGCGAAGGGGGCAAGGGCCTTTGCTCTCCTAGCCCCCCTCTGCTCCAGAGTGGGCCTCGGATCAAGCAGCAGCACAAGCATCACCCACAGGGAGACTGAGGCCTCCATCCCCTTCCCTCCCTGAGATGAGGTTTCTGCCTCCGACATCCCTGCAGCCCCCTATGGCTTCCGCAAGACCCCAGCTCCTGGGGGTACATTATGGCTTGCAAGGGGCAGCACTGTGCTTAAGAGTCTGGGCATTCCCATTCCTACCTTCTGACATCCCATGAACGGGGAGGGAAGGGCATGGGGCCTGTTCCCAGGGGCTGGTGGCATTGCCCTGGCCCTGCCAGCAGGCTGTGGCACTGCCCAGACCCCAGTCTGCGCCCTTGGGGCGGACCCCGTGCTGGGCAGGTCCTGTCCCACCCCTGCCTCAGTCCATCATGGCCTCCAGCATCTCCAAGAACAGCTTGTGCATGGGCACCTTGCCCTCCAGCTTTACTCCATAGAAGTGCGCCAGCACCTTGCCCGCTGTCTGGCGCAGGAGCGGGAGTGTAAGCAGCAGCCTGCCTGCCCGCTGCCTCTCCGCACCCCCTCCGGGGCCAGCCCTGCCGGCTTCATACTCCAGCAGGGCCTCGTGCAGGGCTTCTCGCAGCTGCTCCACCGCCTCAGCATCCTCGATGTGCACAGAGTCTACAACGGCAGGGGGAGAACGGTTGGCCAGGGCACCCC
>PVKB01007010.1:0-46128 GCA_004027205.1 Ctenodactylus gundi | reverse complement strand
ATTTCATTGATTACTAACCTACTTTTTTCTCAGCTCCTTCTCCTCTAGCTGTTGTCACTTTTTCTCTGGGGTCATTGGTGTCGCTGGTCTCCCTTTCACTGTCCAAGTTTCCTTTAAGTATTTTCTGCAATACTGGCTCAGTGGCTGCAAATTCCTTTAAGCTGTCTCTGTCATGGAAAGTTTTAAGTTCTCCCTTTAAGTTAAAAGATAATTGTGCTGGATATAGCAGTCTTGGCTGGCATCTATGTTTTTTTAGTGCTTGGATGATATTGCTCCATGATTTCCTTGCTTTTAGAGTTTGGATTGAAAAATCTGCCATTATCCTGATGGGTTTATCTTCCTAGGTCACCTTCTGTTTTTCTCTTACCGCTTTTAGTATTTTCTCTTTGTGTTGGGTTTCTAGAATTTTAATTATGATGTGTCGTGATGAGGGTCTCTTCTGATCAAAGTTGTTTGGTGTTCTATATGCCTGCAAAAGTTCCATGTTCATTTCTCTTCTTAGACTTGGGAAATTTTCTTCCATTATTTCATTAAACATGTCCTTTAAGCCTTTTGTTTTGTCCTCAATCTTCTCCTCGATTCCCATAATTCTGAGGTTATTTCTCCTTGAATCATCTATGAGTCTTTGTAATGACTCGCTTTCTTTATTTACTTTGTATTCTTCATGGCTTATATATTGCAGCTTAGTCACTTTATTTTCTAGGTCTGACATACTATTCTGAAGTTGTTTAAAGTGATTGCTTATTATTACCTGTGTGTTTTTCATTTCCTGAATATCTACATTCAATTTTTCTATATCTCTGTTGTGTTCTTCTCTAATTTCTTCTGTTGTCTTCATTATCTTCTGGTATATTTTTTCTCTGGTCTCCTCTAGTTGCTTTTCAGGGCTTGCTTTTTGCTTATCTATGTATTGGTGTAGCTCTTCTGCTGTCTGTTTAATTTCCTGCTTTAATACCTGTTTTAATTCACTGAATTTCTGGGCCCAGAAGTTGCCATCATTTTTGTCATATTCATCTTTATTTACCCTGACTTCATCTCCTGGGGTTTCAGGTCTTTTTGTAGGAGATTTGTGACTGCGCTTCCCCAATTCTTCTTTGGTCTCCTCTAATTCCTTTTCAAGGCTTGCTTTATGCTTAGCTAAGTGTTCTTGTACTTCTCGTGCTGTCTGATTTATTTCCTTCTTTGCTTCCTGGTTTAACTCCACCTTTAATTCCTATTTTAATTCACTGACTATCTGGGCCCAGAGGTTACCATCATTTTTGTCCTTTTCTTTGGGTTCTGCAATTTCAGCACCCCTTGCACCCTCCCCTGGGGAATCAGATCTTTTTGTATAAGATTTGTTACCACGTTTCCCCATGGTACTGCTACCTCTGACTGTCTCTGGTGCGCAGGAAAAGTGAATGGCTCCTGCTGACGTCAGTGCCTGCGACGGCTGTTGAGTCCCGTTTCTGATCTGGGATTCTGGGGCCTTTTCTAGGGAGAGCTCACGCAGCGTTTGTAGTATACACACCCCCGGGTTGGTGCTTCTGAGGCTGGGGCCACCCGTAGCCAATGATTCCCACTAGTTCAGATCCACGCTTACCTCGGTCTGAGGTTCTGGCCTCCGGACCTTGTTTATGATCTGTGGGTGCTGTCAGCTTTTGGGCCGCACCGAGTCGGCTGCTTCTGACCCGCCCACAGCCTCTTCTCCAGTTGTTGTGTGCTCCGTCCTCTCCCAGCTCCATTCAGTCAGATGTTCGGGTCCCCGCGAGGTTTTCTCTGGGAGCCGTTTGCACCCAGCTGCGGTGGCTTTCTGGACTGCGGGGATTTTCCCCCCACTCCGGTTTTGATGATCCTTCGGAGTTTCTGGCCTCCCGCTGGTCTCTTTTCAGTTTCTGGGGATGTGCCTCTCTTTCCTAGCTACACCAAACACGCTTTTTCTAACTATCTTCCTGACTTTTTAAGTGAGTTGATGAGGAGACTTTGTGCAGTGCTGTTACACAGCCGCCATCTTGACCGGAACCCCGCTGGTGAGATTTTGATAGAGATTTCATTGAATCTATAGATCATTTTGGGTAGTATTATTTTGCAAATATAAAGTCTTTCAATCTCTAAGCATGGGATATCTTTTCATTAAATGTTGTTTAATTTATTTCTGCAATGCTTTATAGTTTTCAGTGTACAAGTCTTGTCATTGGTAAATTTTATTTCAGAATATCTCATTTTTCTTTACTCAAAGTCAGAAATGAGACAGGAGACATTATCACTGAGTAGCCTTCAAAAATAAAAGGGATTATAAGTGATTATTATGAAAAGTTTATGCAGTTAAAATTAATACAACAATTAGAGCGAATTAGATGACCTGAGAAATAGGTAAGTTCCTCAATACTAACAACCTACCAAGACTGAGTCATGAAGAAATAGAAAGCCTGAATAAACCAACGCCAAGTAAGGATATTGAATCAATAACTAAGAGCATCCTAACAAATAAAAATACAGGACCAGATGATGTCACTGATGAATCTTAGGAAATATTTAAAGAAGGCCTGGGGCATAGCTCAGCAGTTAAAGTGCTTGCGTACTAAGTGCAGTGCCTTGAGTTTGATTCCTCAGCACCACGTAAGCTGGGCATGGTGGTGCACACCTGTAATCCCAGCACTTGGGACCCTGAGGCAGGAGAATTGCCATGAGTTCGAGGCCAGCCTGAGCTACATAGTGAATTTAGGACCATCCTGTACTACAGAGCAAGACCAGGTCTCAAAATAAATAAATAGAAAATAAAAATAAATATTTTTAAAAGAATTAATATTAATTTCTTTTCAACTCTTTAAAAAATGAAGATGAAGAAACACTTCCAGACTCATTTATTTATTTATTTATTTACAGGCAGGGTCTTGCTCTGTAGTCCAGGCTGGTCCTGAACTCACTATGAAGTCTAGGCTGGCCTTGAACTCACAGCAGTACTCCTGCCTCAGCCTCCTGAGTGCTGGGATTACAGGCATGTGCCACCATGCCCAGTTTATGTGGTGCTAGGGAATCAAACTCAGGACCTTGTGCTTGCTAAGCAAGTGTTATAACCAGTGCACTGTTCCTCCAACCCCTCAAACTCATTTATTGAGGAAAGTATTACACTGATACCAAAGCCACATAAAGGTATTACAAGATAACTGTCAACCAATATCACTGAAGAACATAGAGCAAAAATCTATGACAAAAACTAGGACAACCATAGTAATCTATGCATTAAAAAGATCTTACACCATGATCAAGTAGGATTTATTCCTGTGATTCAAACATGAGGCAATATATGTAAGTCCATTGATGTGATTATGCTACATTAATAGAATGAAAAATGAAAATCATGTGATAGTCTCCCTAGGTACATAAAAATGCATGTGATAAAATTAGCACCTTTTTGTGACTATAAAAATCAACAAATTAAGAAGGAATTTACCTCAATATTGTAAATTCTATGGAATATATGAAAAACTAACAGCTAACTTCACATTCTACAGTGAAAAATAGAGTTTTCCCTTAAGATTAAGAACAAGACAGAGTTGCCTATTCTTGACACAGCTATTCAAAGTAAAACTAAAGTCCAAGCAGAGGAATTGCAAAAGCAGAAAATGAAAGTCATCTAAATTGGGACTAAAAATTTTAAATCATCTGTGTTTGTAGATGACATGATAATATATATAGAAAAGCCTAATTATTTCTCACATGCACACATATACACAACACTGCCAGAAGTAATAAAGGCTTCCAGTAAGGTATTAATGTACATAGTCAGCATGCAACAATTAATTGTATTTCTATACTTTGGCAAAAAAATTATCCTAAGAATAAATTAAGAAAACTTTGATAAGCACATTCACAATAACACTTTAAAAAATAGGATACTTAGGAATGAACTTAAGATAAAGAAATTGTGTACTGAAAACTATAAAACATTGCTGAAAGAAGTTCTAGCATAGGAATTAGGCAAAAGAAAGAAAGGACATCTAGCTTGGAAAAGAAGATTTAAGTTTTCTCTGCAGATGAGATGATCATGTATAGAAGCACTTTTGAAACACTAGAACTAATTTTAAAATTCTGTAAATTTGGACATATTAAATCAACATACAGAAATCAGTAGTATTTCTATATTTCTATCAGTACTATTTTAATGAATTATCTGAAATAAAAATCAAGAAAGCAGTCCTATTTACAACAGCTACAAAATATACCTAGGAATAAATTTAATCAAAAAGACAAAATATCTTCACAATGGAAATTATAAAATATTGATGAAAGAGACTGAAGAGAACATTAAAAGGTGGAACTAGATGGGAAGAATCAATATTGTTAAAATGCCAATACTACTCAAAATGGCTTAGAGGTCCAAAGCAATCCTTTCCAGCATATCAATAATACTCTTCACATAACTGGAAGAAAACAAGTTTAAAATTAATATACAGCTACAAAACTTCAAATATCCACAGCAACCTTGAGCAAAAATAACAAAGCAAGAGGCATTACCTCCCTGGTTTCAGAACATACTATGCCGCTTTAATAATAAGAAAAGCATTGTATTTGCATAAGACCAAAAACGAACCAATGAGACAGAATAGAGAGTCTAGAAGTAAATGAACATACATATTTATAGCCAAATGATTTTTGACAGAGGTGCTAGTAACATACATTAGAAAAAGGAAACTCTTTTCAATAAGTGGTACTGGGAAAACTGAATATCCACATGTAAAACGATGAATTTAAACCCTCATTTTTCATTATATGTAAAAATCAACTCAAAATGGATCAAATGGATTAGACTTAAATATAAGATCCCAAACTGTGGAAATACAGAAGAAAACATAGAGAAAACATTTTATGACACTGTATTGGACATGGGTTTTGGGGGGTAAGTCTTGTAAACCATAGGTATCAAAAACAAAATCAGTCAAATAAGGTTATAGGAAACTAGAAGTTTCTTCTTCACAGTAAAGGGAACAACAGAATGAAGAGACAACCTAAAGAATGTAAGAACATACAAAGTATGCATATAATAAGTGACTAAGATTCAGATATGTATTTTTTAAATAGACAACATACCTACATAGACATTTCTCAGAAGACAACATGCACATGGCCAACAAATACATGAAAAAATGCTTACTAATCATTAGGAAAATGCAAATTTAAATTACAGTGAGATACTACTTCAGTTAGAATAAGTCATTATCAAAAAGAAAAAATATGCTAGTGAGAATGTAAAGAAAACTTATATTCTGTCCATAGGGATGTTAATTAGTATAGTCGTTGTAGAAAACAATAGAGTTTCCTCAAAAAAACTAGAAAATAGAATGCCAGTATTATTTTGCAATCTCATACTAGGAATATAGCCAATGATAGTGCAGTCGGTATCTTAAGAATTAAATGCTCTGAAATATGCATTGAAGCACTGCTCATGGAGCAAGGAAACAAATGTCCATTAATGAGTGACTGGATGAAGAAAATTTACATTCACATACTAGAATACTATTCAGCCATAAAAATGACATTAAATCCTATCATTTGCAACTATATGGCTGGAACTGGAGGGGGGTATGTATTACATGAAATGAACTAGACAGAAAGCTAGATGTAATGGTACATAATTGCAGTCCCAGCTATTCAGAAGCTGAGGCAGGAGGATCATCTGTGCACATGAGTTAGAGATCAGCATGGGCTGCATAACAAGACCCCATCTTAAAAAAGAAGGAGAAGGAGGAAGAAGGAGGAGGAGGAGGAGGATGAAGAAGGAAGAAGAAGAAGAAAAGCCAAGCCTGTAAAGTCAAATACCATATGTTCTCACTTGTGTATGGAATCTAAATAAGTTGATCTCATAAAAATAGAGAGCAGAACAGTGGTTTCCAGAGGCTGTGGGCCACAATGGGAGAGAATTTGGTCAACAGTGACAAAAGTTAGGAAGAATAAATTCTGGTTACACAGTAAGGTTACTACATTTACCAATTATGTGTGTCTCAAGATAGTTAAAAGAGAGGATTTTTAATTTTATCACTACAAGGAAGTAATAAATGTTTATTTTTATTTGTTTATTTTTTGAGACAAGGTCTTACTCTGTAGTTCAGGCTGCTCCTGAAGTCACTATGGAGGCCAGTGGTGCTAGAGGATCAAATGCAGGTACTTAGAGCTTGATGTTGTGCTTATTAGGCAAGTGCTTTAACCACTGAGCCATTCCTCCAGCTCCAATAATAAATGTGTAAAGGCATGCTAATTGTCATGATTTGATAATTACACAACATTAATCCCAGCACTATGTGAGGCTGAAATAGGAGGGTTGCAAGTTCAAATTTAGCCTGAGAAACTTAATGAGATGCTGCCTCAAAACTGAAAAACTAAAAACTGTCCTGGGGATGTAGCTCAGTGTGAAGGCTCTGGTCTCAATCCATAGTACCAAAAATAAATAAATAAATGATGAACAAATAGAACTATTTTGAAAAAGAGCATAAGACACAAATAAGTGGAAAGGTATCTGTGTTCATAGATCGGAAGACTTATTTTTTTTAAATATCTATGCTACCCAAGGTGATCTGCAGATTAAATATAAAGTCCATGAAAATTTCAATCACATTTTTGAGTTAATAACAAAAAATTCTAAAATTTGTATGGAAACACACAAGACCCTGAATATCAAAAGTAATAAATATGTTAAATTATTGAATAGGGAGAGCAAAGCTAGAGACATTGAACTTCCTAATTTCAAAATATATTACAAGATATGATCGTAACAATATGGTGTTGTCATAAAAATGGATGTATGGACCAGTGAAACAGAATAGGAAGTACAGAAATAAACTCACATATCTGAGCAACTGATAGTACACAACAATGAAAGGATAGTCTCTTTAACAAATAGTATTAGGATATCTGGATATGTACATGCAAAAGAATGAAATTAGATCTCCATTTTACTCCAGTTGTAAAAATAAACTCAAAAATGAGTTAAAATGTAAATATATGACATGAACCTGTAAATCTGGAAGAAAGCAAAAAGGGAAAATTTCATGACACTTGGCTTGATAATTATTTCTTGGCTATGATACCAAAGTACAAGTAGTAAAAGCAAAATTAATCAAATGGTACTAAATCACGCTAACAAGTTTCATGATGGGCAAGGAAGCAAGAAAAGACAGCCTACTAAATGACGGAAAATGGTTGTAAAACATATTTGATAAAAGTTTACTATTCAAAATATATAGGGAAATCCTATTCGGTAGCCAATAAATAAGCTCCTAATAACCTGGTTCTAAAATAAGGGCCTTGGGTAGACGTTTTTCCAAAGACACAAATGCCCAACAGGCATATGAAAAGGTTTTCATGATCACTAATCATCAGGAATATGCAAATTAAAAATTGAGAATTGTCACTTGATCCAGCTATCCTGCTTCTGGGTATATATGCAAAAGAATTGAAATCAGGACCTTGCTGAAGATCACTGCAGCATTACTTACAGTAGCCAAGATAAGGAAACAACCTAAATATCCATCAGTAGATTAATGAATAAAGCAGATATGTCATACACATATAATAGAATATTATTTTGCCTTAAAAACAGAAGGGATTCTTGCCATATATAACAAGATGGATGAATCTACAGGACACGCTTATGAAATAAATGAGTCATAAAAAGCACAAATACAGCTTGGTTCCACTTATATGTAGTATCCAGAATATTCAAACTTAGAGAAACAAGCATATTTAATGAGGGTTTTCAGGGGCTGGGTGCTTCTTTGGAAGTGTCTCAAAAGATAACTGATTGCCAAAAGATACTTAATCGCTGTGCATTTTATACCCTGCAAGTTCACTGAACTAATGTCATTTTTAACAGGAATAGTTTTTCAATTTACTTTTTTCTTACTTAATTGTGCTTTGTAGAACTTCCAGTTACTTAATAAAAGTAATCAAGGCAGACATCTTTACCTATTTCCTGATCTTAGAGGAAAATGTTCAGTTTTTGCCTGTTCAATGTAATGTTTGTTACTTATGGGTTTTTCATATGTGGCCCTTCAGAAAGTTTCCTTCTATTCCTTCTGTCCATAATTCCTGGTTTAATGTTTATATCATTAAAGGGTGTTGAATTTTCTCAGGTGCTTTCTCTACATGAATTGACATGGCCATTTGGTTTATTTCGTTTCATTCTGCTAGTGTGATATATGATGTTGACTGTTTTTTATTTGTTGTATCATCCTTATATGCCAGAAATAAATATCACTATCATGATGTATGTTATTTTTAATATGAGGCTAAATTTTGTCTATAGATGTATAGTTATAAATTTTGGTAACTTTAGTAGTTAGAAATTACAGTATATATTCTAATTATAATCTGTCTTAAGTTAGTGCTTTGCTGTGCCCTAAATGTGTACTCATTTTATGTTATAATTTCATTTTTCCTCTTTCCCATTGTTTTTGCTTTTGATATGATGTATTTTACTTGCAAGAATGAGCTTAGTCAATTTCATTTCTATGTTTATCTGCATATTTATTCTGTTGCCATTGCTTTCTTTAGATCTGTTTTTCCCTTCAAAGTGATGTTTTTAAATTTTTCATGTAGTGTTGATCTACTGATGGTAGATCTTCTTTAATTGCTTCAAAAATGCCATTCCATTCTTATTTGGCTTCCATATGATGTATTGCCATCCCTTTTAGTATTTTATTGCCTACATTAAGGGTAGTGGTATTTTCTCTTCTGGCTGTTTTTTAAAGGCTTCTTTTTATATTTGGCTTTTACCTTTTTAGTTTTGGTTATTAGTTTTCTGTGGCTGCTGTAACAAGTTATTACAAACTTAAGTGGCATAAAATAGCAGACATTTATTGATTCTCACTTCTGAATGCCAACCAGTTTCACTAGGCTGAAATCAAGATGTCACTGGGGCTGTACTACAAAGGTTCTGGGAGAAAATTGTGTTCCAGTTCTGGTGGTTGCTGGTATTCCTTGGGCTTAGGTCTGTATCAGTAGTCTCTGCCTCTGTGTACAAAGGGGAGGAGAGAGGGAAGGAGGGAGGGAGGGAGGGAGGGAGAGAGAGAGAGAGAGAGAGAGAGATGGAGAGAGAGAATACCAGAACTAGAACCAACCAGAGCCAAGCAGAGAGAAAAAATGAAAATGAATGTGTGTGTTTGTAATCCCCTTCTATCCTCTTTCTAGTAGGGCATTTTTAGTGGCATTTAGGATCTATCTAGATAATCCAGGATGCTATCCTCAACATAATGACATCTGTCCTAATAATGTCACATTCACAGGGATTGAGACCTATCTTTGCAACCACTATTTGTTCTGTTACAGAAATAACAGAATTACAAGTCCCCAAAATTCACTATAGCTATTTAGGAAATTATGTAGAGGTCTATCAGGTTATTTCATCTTCTTTCGCCATTCTCACAGGTCTGCTTTTTAATCTGTTCCCTTCCACCTACTCACACCTTTGTTCCCAAGGGCATTTTGGTAAGTTGTAAGAATTGTTTTTAAAGCTAAAGTTGTTTAAAATAGGTGATTTGTCAGTGTTCAAATACTGACCTGAGAATTTTGAATGAATCCCCATCCCAATTCAGTGGACCATAGAAATCTATTTAGATTTATTAATTTCATTGCTCACGACTTTTTCCTTGCCATGTTATTCTCCCATTTCTTGGATTCTTTATTGTGCCTTAGTATTTATTTGAGCTATGTCTTTGAAATTTTTCTTCAGAAAACTCTGTGG
Organism: Ctenodactylus gundi; assembly: GCA_004027205.1. Lineage (NCBI taxonomy): Eukaryota > Metazoa > Chordata > Mammalia > Rodentia > Ctenodactylidae > Ctenodactylus > Ctenodactylus gundi. The sequence continues at coordinate 36,410 of PVKB01007010.1, read as the reverse complement.
GTAGCAAAATAATTTTACCTTGAAATTGTCTAAATATTGCTACATTTTAATGCTTTTTGTTTTTTAATTGTAGAGATACTTAAGCAACTGAAAAATTAAATGACTGTGCAGTTTAAATGATATAGGTCCCCAAAACATCCTCACATTTGGTGCTAAGTACATTGCTGTGTAACATCAATCATGGAATATTGCCTAATACAGATGCTTAACCATACCTCAGCATTGAGAGTTTTATTGATTTTCATTAAATAGGTATGATTGACACACTGCTATCTTGATCTTAGTTGACAGTGCCTCTGACATGACTCAGAGACCTCTGAAATCACAAAGTTGGTTTTTGTGGAAAGATAATCTTTCCTAAACCAGATTGTCGCCATCTATATAACTATTAGGGGAAAAAAAGTAACTCAAGAAAACAGTCTCATTTATAATAATATTAGAAAGAGTGAAATACTTGGGAGTAAGTTTATCCAAGGAGAAGAAAGATTTGTTTACTGAAAACTATAGAACATTGATTAAAGAAATTGAAGAAGACACAAAAGAAATGGGAAGACAGCCCATGTTCATGGGTTGGAAGAATCAGTATTGTTAAAATGTCCTTGCTATCCAAAGCAATATACATGCTTAGTGTATTTTCTTTCAGAATTTCACTTTATACAGAACCACAAAAGACCCCAGATATCCAAAGCAAACTTGAGAAAGCAGAAGAAAGTTAAAGGTATCATGCTAATCACAGTACTGACTTCAGATTATATTGTAAACCTGTGTTAATCAAGACAGCATCATTCTGGTATAATAAGAAATGCATACAGTAATGGTACCAAATAAATAGCCCTGAACTAAATGCATGCATGTAAAGTCTACTAATAAAAATAGGCAATAGATAAAAAACACTCTGTTCAATAAATGACATTGGGAAATTTATATATTTACATACAGTGAAATGGGCTTACACCATACACAAAAATCAACTTAAAATGTATTAAACACTTAATCCAAAGATGTGAAATTGTAAAATTTCTAGAAGAAAACTAGGAAAAGCTTTTTGATATTGATTTAGGCATGGATGTTTTGGATATGATACAAAAAGCTCAGACAACCAAAGTCAGAACAAATCCCACAAAACTATATCAAACTAAAAAGCCTGTGTATAATAAAGGAAATAATAAAATTTGAAAAACAGTGCACCATTGGAATATAATATTTGTAAATCATACATGTGATAAGGGGTTCATATTCAGAGTTTATAAGGAGCTCACACAACTTAAAAGAAAAATATTAAAAATGGGCAGAGAAACTAAAGAGACAGTTTTCTAAAGAAGACATGCAAATGGCCAACAGTTACATCAGAAGATGCTCAGTGTCACTAAAAAAAGAAAAAATGCAAATCAAAACCATGAAATAATAACTTACACAAGATAGAATGGCTGTTATTAAAAAAGAAAAGAGAAAAATTTTTATTTAGAGTATAAAGGGAACCATTGCACACTCTTTGTGGGAATGTAAATTGATACAGCCACTACGGAAATCAGTATGGAAGCTCTTCAAAAAAAATTTAAAAGAATTAAAACTAGAACCACAATATGACTCAGAAATCCCTTTTTAGAGTTTTAGAGTGTATTTTATCCAAAGGAAATTAAGTCAGTACCTTCAAAAGATATCCTTACTGTCATGTTCACTGTAACTTTATTTATAATAGCTAATATGTGGAAATAGCCTAAGTATTAATATCACTGGATGGTAAGGAAATGACCACATATGTGCATGCATGTGCACTCAGGCACACACACTGGTGTATTCTTCAACCTTAAAAAGATTATAAAGATTATCTTGGCATTTGTAGCAACATCAATGAACCTAGAGGACATTATACTAAATGCAGCAATGCAGACACAAAAAAAAATTTCTTCATGATCTCACTCACGTGGAATGTTAAAAAGTTGAACACATACAAGCAGAGTATATAACACTAATTCCCAGGGGCCAAAGGTAGTGAAAATGGGGATGTATTGACCAAAATATACACACTTGCTGTTATGAGTAAGTTTGGAGATTTTCTTAGTCACTTTCTTATTGTTGAAATACAACAATGATACCTACAACTTAGGAGAGGAAACTGTTATGTTACCTCACATTTCAAAAGGCTTAGTCTATTCATGGTCACCTGGCAATAGTGGCAAAAGGGTCTGGCAGAGAACAGATTATGGCATCACAAAAGGAAGGAGAGGGATTAGGGAAAAGCCAGTGCAAGAATGTATCTTGCCAGGCATACCTTCAGTGAGCCACCCCTCCTAACTAAGCCACTCCCCCACCTCTTAACAGCACAAAAAATCAAAACATTAATCTCCTTGACTCAACCCCCACAGTCCTATCACATTCTGAATACTTTTGGGTGACATTCCAGTTCCAAACCATAACATTGTGCTCCAGGCCCACAAAAAACTTATGTCCACCTTTTTATGCAAAATGTGTTTAGGCCATGTCTAAGAGTTGCCAAAATAGTAAAATAGTTCTAGCACTGCAAGTCCAGAGTATTCTCTGGGACTCAAGGCAACTCTTAGCTGTGAGCCTCTGAAAATCAAAGAAAGGCTAAACACTTGCAACATACAATGGCACAGAGCAAACATTCCTATTGTAAAAGGTAGGAAGAAGATGATACAAAGCAGTCAGAACAAAGCAAAACTGAAACCCAGGATGTCAAGTGTTAAAACTTATAGCTCCATATTCAGCATTAGGGACAAGCTGGGGCAAGATGTGAGCTCCAATGACTTTGGGTAGCCTCACCTCTATGGCATTGTCTGTTGAAATCATGAGGACTCTCTCTCTCTCTCTCTCTCTCTCTCTCTCTCTCTCTCTCTCTCTCTCTCTCTCTCCCCTCTCTCCCCCTCTCCCTCCCTCCCTCCCTCCCTTCCTTCCTCCCTCACTCTCTCCATCTCTTCCTCTCTCCCTCTGACTCCACTCACTCACTGCCTATGGCTTTCCTCAGCAGCAGGCATTCCACATCCTATCATTTTCCAAATTCCTGGAGTATCCACTGCACTTTCAGCTCCACTTATAGCTTTGTGCACTGCCCTCTCAGGGACACACAGCCTGGCCCCCAAGGCCTGAAATCTGAGTGGAAGCCTCCATGATCCCCCCAACTCTTACATTCTGTGTGCCTATAAAACCACCGCTACGTGCACAATCTCACCAAGATCTGCCACTGGCTCAGACAATAGGCTGGCCTCTCTATTAATTTTATTGCATTAAAGGTCATTTGCTCTGATTGTTTAGTTTTGTTTCCTTTGTAGATTCTTCTTATATGTCTGAGTCAATACATATAGTCTATTCAATATATATATATATATTTAGGGCTACATATAATCAATGTGGTATGTTCTTTATACTCATTTAGCAGTTGAATCTGTGCTTTAATGTAGCAGCCTACACATTTTGCATCCTCTTTCTGCTATTTCCTTTTCTGTGGGGTCTTTGGTGCTGTTGGTCTTCCTGCCTCTGTCTGACATTTCTTTAAATATTTTCTGCAGTGTTGTCTAATGGATATGAACTTTTTTAGGTTTTGTTTATCATGCAAAATTTTGACTTCTCACTCTTTTGAAAGCTAGTTTTGCTAGATATAGCAGTCTGCGGTAGCATTTATGTTCTCTTAGCACTTGGATGATGTCACTCCATGATTTCCTGTCTTTTGGGGTTTGTTTTGAGAAGTCTGCAGTTATGCTGATGGGTTTGTCTTTTTAAGTTACTTTGTGTTTTTCTATTATAGCTTTTAATATTCTTTGTGTGAGTCTCTAGGATTTTAATTAGGATGTTCTCTTTTTGTCAAGGTTATTTGAAGTTCTGTATGTCTGCAGTAGCTTAGTGTTTATTTCTTTTCCTAGATTTGGGAAAATTTCTTCCATAATTTCATTTGAACATGTTCTTTATGCCTCTCTTTTCTTCTGCACTCCCATAATTCTGAGGTTATTTCTCTTTGAGTCATCCATCAGCTGTTGCATCCCGTCTCTTTCTTGTCTTTTTGTTTTATAGTCCTCACCATATGATCTAGTTTATCCACCTTATCTTCAAGTCCAATAACCTGTCCTTGAAGTGTATGAATTTTGCATATCCTGAGGTTCAGCTCTCATTCTTTCTATATCTCTATTGAATTGATCCTTAACTTCTTTTACTGCCTTCTTTGTGTCTTTGTTTCTTCTTAATAATCATTTAACTTATTATTAATGACTGTTATTTCTCTGATTATGTCTGGTTTGAGCTTCTTGTGCATCTCTATTATGTCTTGCTTGAGCTTTTTAGCCATTAGATCTACTTGTTTTTTTATTTCATTTTCTGTAAGTTCTCCTACTTCGGCACCCCTAATATCAGTATCTTGGATGTCAGCTCTTTTTGTAGGTGATTTATTGCATCTTTTCCCCATGCTTCTATTGCAGTGGATTGTAGTTCTGGTAATATTGATGGACTGTGTCATTATTCTACAGATTCTTTTATTAGACTCTCTGCCCTTAGAGTTTCCTTGAGTTTATTCAGGTTTTAGAATTTATGACTATTTTCAGTTTATTCAGCTCTGAAAGTATTCTCAAGGTCCAACCTCCTGTTGATTCTTTAATCTTCTCCACTCTTCAGTAGAGGAGGAATAGATTATAGAACTTTATATGGTCTACAGTCAAAATGTTTGTTAGCTTATGTTGGATATGAAGATCACTATGTCAATATCCACAGTTTGAATAAAGATTTACATTTACATTGCTATTTGAGCTTAATAAAATATTGACAGAACCTAGTAGCTAATTTAATATTATAACTATTCTACCCATAACATTAATAGGTACCATATACACTCTCACTATCTATCTGACTAAACCTACTATTGTTATTGAAATGTTCTGTTAATATCAGTATTATATCACAGTCATTACAATAGTAGAGCTCTGTATTGCTTGTCTAGGCTATACCAAACCACCAGAAATTGTCCACCCTTATTAAGCTCCACCCACTTATACTCTCTTTAACAATGTGATGGATATTTGAATCTATGTTTATGCTTGCTACCTACTAGCTGGCTACAAGTGTATTATGTTAACAGACATTCTAAATTTGATCTATATTACTAATGAAGGTTTTTTTTTAATTGTTTGGTAACCTATTAGAAGAGTTTGTACATGCCCCTATATTAAGGATGATAATATAAAAAGAAATGTACATTATTATTCTATTTCTAAGTGAATAGTGTAGTATACTGCATCCCTACTAGTGTGACTATATGGCTGTGTGTTACTGATACTTCATCTTCCATCCATATGGGAAATTTGAGTAGGGAGAGAGCAGACTAAGACTGAGTTAGCTTTTGATGTTTAATAGAAAACAGAGAGGTATTTATATAGTAGAGAAAAGCATGATAGGACTCCTGCCCCAGTCAGAAGATGCAGACAAAGAAAAGTGCTATAAGCAAGAGTTAGATGAGTTACAAAGAGTTATGAATGAAGTGAAGAGAGTATGGCTTTAGAATTTGTAGGAAGATTTATGAAAAGGGGCATAAACAGTTCATCAAGAGAGGGAGAAACTCAGAAGTAATAACAGAAACAGTAGGAGGTGGAAGGGAAGAAGAGGAAAAAGAGCCAAAAGGAAAAATAAAATTTAAAAAATCAATTACAGAAGAGAAAAAACCAAACCAAACCAAAGAAGAACAATTACCCTCTGTGTTATTTGGATGTATTCAAAGCCCCAGATCTTTCAGTCTGTTTCTGTGAAAGACAGGCCTCTCACACTACTGCCAGTTTGACTAGATTTCAGTCAAGCCCATGGACCTGGGGTTTTTCCTATTGTCTGTGCAGACGCCCTACTCCGAGCCACTCCTGGTGATGCACGGGGTATATGAGCAACCCAGCTCTCCTGCTTGAACTCATCAGGATTTGACTTACAATTCAGTTAAGCCAGTGGACCTGGGATTTTCCCAGTTGTTGTTGCCCGTATCCTGCTCCCAGCCAGTCACAAGGATGCCCAGGGAATATGAGTAATCCAGCTGTCCTCCCTAATCTTGCCAGGAGACACTGGGTAAGATTGTGATTCTTGCTCCATATCCCTACCACTGCAGGTCACCTGGCCTGTCCTCAGTGCACACGTAGCCCCTCTAACTCCCAGTCACCAAACCTCTGCAAATGAAGTCTTGCCCCACTTCCTCTGTGCAGATACAACTCATCTTTCTGGCCTGCCACAGCCAAGGGATGCTATTTGAGCACTGACACTCCCAAATTCACTAGCTTTCTTTAGGCTACCAACCAAGTTGTAATCCATGCAGACACTTGCCACCTCTGCCATCTCGAGAATGGATTTTTAACAGTAAAATTATTAAAGTCTAATATATAGAAAAGTGTATCACCTATAAATGTACAACCTATATTTTCACAAAGTGAGCACACATGTGAAATCAACATTCAGATTAAGAATTAGAAAATAACTAGCACCCCAGAAACTAACTTCCTTCTGCCCTCATATAGTCACTGCTCCCTTTTAAGGGTGACAACACCTGTTCTGATTAATAAACTATAGTGTTTATATCATTTCTTTTCCTCACAGTTTTTGCAAGATTCATCTATGATGTGTAAATTATCAATTGCAGAAATGTAATAGGTTAATGTTTAGTGTGTAGTAGTATTTCATTATATAACTTCTATAATTTATTTTTGCATGATATCTTTAATGGACATTGAGTAGTTTCCAGTTAGAGCTGTGAAAAATGGTAGTGTTAGAAATACTTTGCATGTGGCTCTTGGTGAATTTGGGTGCACATTTCTTTTAAGTATGTACCTAAGAATTTAATTGCAGGGCTTTGAAAATTTTGTTGTTTGCCTCTTCATGTTAAACTTCTAGTATCCTGGTGAGAATGCTTCAGTGGATACTGAGAAATTGATAATGCAAAAGAAAATAGATAACTGAAGGAATGGAGTTCTTTGGGATTTTATTCACATATACAAGTAAATGTATATTGTCCTATGTAAATAAAACAGTTTATGACTCAAAATTCCAAGCTCATAATGGGGAGAAGAATAATACACTTGTAGCCAGCTAGTTTATAAGAGGCTGTTCTAGTGGGCTTGTGCTTCTTGTGATAGGCCTGAGGGAATTCTGCTCTGAGAAAGTAGTGATTTTGAACATCCACTGTCTACTTTTAAAGCAAAAGGAATAATAAGAAACATTGGGACTTAACAAAATTAGTGACAGCAAATGATTTTAGGATGTTAATACAAATCATGGATGCAGTAAATGCCAAGCATTAAATAATTGTGCTGTTTTTCTAGTCTGTCACCTTCAAAACTACCAGTAGAAATCTTGCCCGAGCTATGTGTATGAAGAACATCAAGCTCACTATCATCATCATAATTGTATCAATTGTAAGTTTTTGTTCTTTTAATGTCTGATTTTGTTTTTAATTCTCTAATAAATTAAGTGCTGGGATTGTTTCTCAATGATTACATTCTGAAATGAGCTACATATATGTTTTAATGGTGAAACTCAGGACCAGGTAAAGTCACTGTGAAATATTATCTGCACTTAAACCTCAGTTGAGACAAAGTCTTGCTCTGTAGTTCAGGCTGGTCCTGAATTCACCTTGTAGCATAGGGTAGCCTTGAACTCAGGGAAATCCTCTTGCCTCAGCCTCCTGATTGCTGAGATTACAGGCATGCACGACCGTACCCGACTAATTTTTATGTGGTGCTGGGGAATTTAACCCAGGGCCTTGCACATGCTAGGAAAGCTATTTAATCACTGAACTAAACCCGCAACCGGTAACTACTCTATTAGCTCTATTGGCTATTCTAATGGAATCAGAAGTATTTCTTTAATAGAATTTTGATTTTTAAATATATTATTTCAGAGTATATGATAAATTTAAAATAATAAAATTCCTTTCCTTTTCTTCCTAGGTGTTCATCTATATCATTGTGTCATCTCTCTGTGGTGGATTTACATGGCCAAGCTGTGTAAAGAAATAAGGAAAAAACATTATCATTAACTAAGGATGTGAGAAAAAGGAATTTAAGACAATCCATGTGACTCAAGCCTTTCACTACTCACAGAAAATGTCCACCAGTCTGTTCAACCCTCTTTTCACTTTTGATTTTTCAAATGTTCTGTGCCTCCAGGTTTATCTTTATTGTATCAGCCAGTTTATTCTAGTGAACTTCAAACTGAACCATTTATTATAGCAGTAGCCTAGAAAGGTGTTTTTGTTTGCTTCTTTATTGACTACTATCATCTACTCTGAGAAGCATTTTTATTTTCATTTGCATAAAGCTGTTTCCAAGATGGAAACCTCCGATCTTATGACCTATCTACTAAAACTATATAGGATCACAGTATGTACACACAAAAATATTCAAGGGACTGATGGTATTGCGAACATCTCATCTTACTCTTTTGTTATTGAAGAGTTTTAGGTGCTTCAAAACAATATAAATGGAGAATAGGTTTTTTGAGGGAATTGTAATTAAATTGTTGGTGCTGCTTATTTCCAGGAGCCCATACAGATAATGTTCTAAACATTTTTATTTCAATCTGATGGGGACATGTCCTAACCCATTAGAAACACAGTAGAACTCTTTTCCTCCTAATACTTACTTTGCAGAATAAAGTTCAGTGTACTAATCATAATACAATGGATAGGTTGATATTCATTTACTTACATGATTTGAGAAGATGATGGTTTATATATTGTCGAAGATTATGGTTCTTAATATATTAATTTTTCTTCTATGGATATTTAGGGCAATTTTATTGAAAGATTGATTAGTGGAATAGTCGGGACAGGAAAACACCTCTCACCAAAGAAAAAGAAGGGAGCCATACTGGATGTGCGAACATTTCATTTTAGCTATATAAAGGAAGATAGTGTGGGAAATTTCTTCTTCCATTCTGGGAAAAGCCCAAATTGAATATAGTCAGCAGCCAACTTTAGAATTTGTATTTGATTCTTGTTGAATAATAGTCTGAGAATCCTTTATTGCTTAATAAATTCTTTACCTAATTTTGAAGATTTTTTCATGAAAATTAAAGAGAATAGACATTATGATGTTTGGACACAAAATAAAATAGTTTAACATCCATTTTACTGCAGTTCCAGAAAATGGGACTGTAATCATACTGCTTCAGCTACTTCAGCATCTGTTATCTAGTAGTTGGTATATGTGTGAAAGGAAGACATTTGCTGCCCTAGATGTACTCGCATTTATTTATTAATAAGTGCATTAAATGGAAATTGTATTATATTTTACTCTTTTCTCAATGAAAGAACAAATTAGTTCATAGAACTTAGCCACCTGTTTAACCTTGTCATGTGCCTTTACTATATTTCATAATCTGGCTCACGATTTCTATTCTTCCATCTGAACTATTTAATTCATGTTACTTGATTTACATTTGACATTTACCTTAGACCCACTGGAACTTTTCTTGCTTGTCATGAATAGTACAAATGTTTTTTCACTCTCTATCAACACTAATGCCTTTTATTGCATCAGCATTTCCTACTGAAAATACTTTTGTTCCAAAAAAAAATTAAGCATCCCAAATAAAAATTTCCAAACCTTTTTAATTCAAAGAAAAAGGCTTAAAGCTTATTTTTCCTTCTTATGCATACATACTTGTGGGAAATTGATGTGCATGTTTTAGGGATCAGTTACTTAACTATTTCTTGGTCTGTTTATGTTTAAGAATGATTTTAAAGCACATGCCTCATTGTAAATGATGCAAAAACTGAAGACATTAATAAAATTTAAAAGTAATAGTTCCTTGCTTTAGAAGTTCTTCCTGGAGTCTAATTTTTTCTGGTGACATTTAATCATAGTAAATAGAAAAAAAGAATTTTATTTTATTGAAAACTGTTATCTGAATTCTTTCAGTTAAACCCTATTGCATATTGTCAGGTGGGAAGAATTTTTTGAAAACCAAATAACTAAAAAAAAAAAAAGTAAACCATATTGAAACAATGAAAGATCCTGAAATGACCTCACAACTTCTACAAGTCTTATCTTTAGCCCACAATTTCGAATATAGAGAGAAAAAGAGCCCTAGAGATAGCCATCTAATCTAACACAATTTTGAAAAAAAAAATCTCATCTAAAATTAAATGATTTGGGGGCTCATGATCATAGCACTTCAGTCTTACAAACCTTATGATTAACAGAGTATTCAGTAAAGTATCCAGGAAAGTTTTACCTCAATGGTGGAGAATAAATAACCCTTGATTAAGGTTTCTTAAACTTTGTGCTATTAGTATTTGGAGCCAGATACACTTTCTCATGGAGTTTGAGAGAAGGGGGTATCCTATATGTTGTAGGGTTTTACCATTATTCCTTGCTTTGACACACTAGGTGGCCCATTTCTGACAACCGGAAATGTTCCCACAAAGTTGGGGTGGTGAAATCATCCCTTATTGAGAACCAGTGCCCGAGACTAAAATATCTATCATGCAGGTTGACAAATCTTAAAAGCAAGACCTGAGGGGAGGATCAAGTTGTTTCCACGTGACTGCATCCCAGAACAAACTACAATATATTTATGAGGATACAATCACAGTACATAGCAAAGTAAAAATTAATGTGTCTGATAGAAAAAATTAGCAGTCACACCAAGAAGCGATAAAATATGATCAGTAACAAAGAGAAAACCCAAAAGAGAGATAAATGGAGAACCAATACGAATGTTAATGTTAACAGTCATAAAAACAACTATTAATATTGCTTATGTTTGAAAAGGTAAGCAGACACCTAGAATCAAAAAAAAAAAGATCTTGTGATTTCTAGAGATGAAGACTAGGATTTCTGGTGACATTCACTGATATAAGGGAGGTCCAACAGCTGTTTTTATCTTTGGATACTGGAGACAGTACATATCCCATCTAGGAGTTAGTTCTTTTTGGCCTGCTTAGGCAAGGTAACCAGCAAAGCTGAAAACTTCGGATTTTTTCCCCACTTCTTATTAGTATGTATATGTGATACACAATGATTACATTGAACTTGAGAATTTTGGGCATATGTGTATCATACTAACTTCACATTCCTTTCTTCTACCCCTTTTTACCCTCCCATTCCCTCCTTCATCCCCCCCAACTCCCAACATCATGCCCATTTGGCTCTTTTTATACTCTGAGCTTCTCATATTAGAGAAGCAATGCTATATTTAACTTTTTGAGTCTGTTTTCACTAAGCATAATCTCAAGTTGTATACATTTACCTACAAATGACTCAAATCTTTTCTATCTTTATGGCAGAGTAGTATTCCATTGTGCATGTATGCCACATGTTATGGTGCTTTTAATTCTTTTGGAAAGATATCTGGAACAGGTATCATTGGGTCAAGTGGAATACCTATTTTCAGTTCTGTGGGGAATCTCCATACTGCTTTCTGTAGTGCTTGTACTAGTTTAAACTCTCACCAGCTACAGAAAATGATTCCTTTTTCCCTGTACTTTCTGAGTTCCTGATAACAGCCATTCTCACTGGGATAAGATGCTGGCTCCATTTTGATTTGCATTTCTCTAATGGCTAAGGTTGTTAGACATTTTTTCGTATATTTTCTGGCCATTTGTATTTCTTCTGAGAACTGTTTATTCATTTCACTTGCCCACTTTTTAACTATAACTTTGATTTTGAGTGATCTATCTCTCATCAGTTCTTTGTATATTCTAGTTATTAGCCCACTGTTTGAAATAGAGTTGTTAAAAATTTTTTCCCACTATTTCAGTTCTGTCTTCACTCTGTTGATTGTTTCCTTTGCTGTGCAAAAGCTTTTTAAATTTGATACAACCCCATTTGCTGCTGGAGGTTTTTTCTTTCACATTAGGTGTTTTATCATGAAAAGCTTTGCCCACACCTATATCTTTGAGTTTTACCTATTTTGTCCTCCAGGAGTTTAAATGTTTCCGTTTTAGTATCTAGGTCTTTAATCCATTTTGATTTGATTTTAGTGCATGATGATAGGTGTGAGTTTAGATTGAGTCTTCTGTATGTGGATAACCAGTTCTCCCAGCACCATTTACTTAAGAGGCTCTCCATTCTCCAGCATATGATTTTGGCCCCTTTGTCAAAAAGATCAGGTAGCCGATCTGCAGTTGTCTCTGCATCCTCAGTTCTGTTCCACTGATACGTTTTTGTGCCAATGCCATATGGTTTTTAATCACTGTTGCTTTGTAATATAACTTGATGTCTACATTCATGATGTAATTAACCTCCTTATATTGTTCTGGATTACTTTGACTATTCTGAGTCTCTCTTGATTCCATATGAATTTTAGAATTATTTTTTCTTTCTAGTTCTGTGGAAAATGTTAGTATTTTGATAGGAATTGCAGTGAATTTGTGTATAAGTTTTGGCAATATAGCCATTTTGACAATATCAGTTTTGCTTGTCCAGGAACTGAGGATGTCTGTCTATTTGCTAAAGTCCTCTTCAATTTCTTTTTTCAGAATAATTTTGTTTTCATTGTAGAGGTCCTTCACTTTCTTGGTTAAGTTTATTTCTAGATATTTACATTTTTTAAGGAGCTGTTGAGAATGGGATTATTATTCTCAGTTCTGTCCCAGTGACTTCATTGTTAGTGTAGGAGAATGCTATTGTTTGTATTAAATTTGTTTTGTATAACTTGGCTGAATTTGTTAATTAGTTCTAAGAGTCTCTTGGAGTTTTGGGGGTCTTCTAGGTAGATAATCATGTCATCTGCAAATAAAGATAGTTTGGCTTCTTTCTAGTATATATTCTCTTCATTTCCTTGTCTTGCTTGTTGCCTTGGTTAGAGTTCTGAGTACTGTACTGAGTAGTATTTAGACTGGATAGCCTTGTCTTATTCCTGACTTAAAGGGAAATGCTTTTATTTTCCCCGTTTTGTATAATATTAGCATTAGGTTTGGTGTAAATGGCTTCTATCAGTTTGAGGTAAAGTCCATCTATACCTATTTTCCTCTAGGTTATTATCATGAACGGATGTTGGATTTTATCAAAAGATTTTTTGTATCTATTGATAAGATCATGTGATTTTTGTCTTTGCTTTTGTTTTATATGGTGTATTACATTAATTGATTTACATATGTTGAACCATCCCTGCATCCCTGGGATGAAGCCAACTTGGTTATGATGAATGATCTTTTTAATGATTTGTTGAATTCTGTTCAACAAGGTCTTAGTTACTTTCTTGTTGCTGGAACAAAATGCCCAACATCCACAACTTAAAGGAAAAAAGATTTATTTCACCTCACAGTTTCAGAAGTTCTCACACAGGCTATTCATGGGCAGTTGGTGAACAGTGGAAGCACACAGCAGAGGTTGAAGAGCTACTCACTCCATTGCAGACAGAAAGGCAAATGAAGCAGAAGCCAAGCCAATGTCTGGAGCCTCAGGCAAGGTTAAAGCTTTCTTGGGAAGAAGGTGTAACAATGTTTCTTCTTCCCTCCTTTAATTACTTAAAGATGCAAATTGCCTCACCTGCCCTGGCCAGAATGGGTGTCCCTTCCTCACTTCTTGGCCTACAAGTCAAGAACACACACTTGAAAACTCTGCCCTGGATGCCCCCAATTGCAAAAAGTTGACACAATCTTTCCAGATCAAACCCCAAGCATCTGCCATTTCCAGCCAGGTCCTAACTCACAATAACACACAGTTCCAAATACAAGAGGCTTTTGGGGGACCCTCAAGATCCAAACCATAGCAACCAGTGTCTTATTGAGGATTTTTTTTCCGTCCATGTTCATTGAGGAGGTTGGCCTATAACTTTCTTTCCCTCTTAAGCCTTTGTTGGTTTTGGTATCAGGGTAATGCTAGCTTCCAGAAACAAGTTTGTCAATGTTCCTTCTCTTTCAGTTTCAAGGAACAGTTTGAGAAGTATTGATGATATCTCTTCTCTGAAGTACTAGTAGAATTCAGCAGTGAATTTATCCTGCCCTGAACTTTTCTTTGCAGGTAGGTACTTTTTTACGACCTCAATTTTCAAGCTTTTTATTGATCTATTTGTATTTTTCATATCTTCTTGGTTCAATTTTGGAATGTTCTGTGTCTAAGAGTATATTCATTTCTTTGAAATTCTCCAGTTTGTTGAAGTATAAGTTTTTAAAACTGTTCTCTATAATTCTGTGGATTTCATCAGTGTCTGTTGTAATTTCTCCTTTTTCGTTTCCAGTAGCATTAATACAAGATTTTTCTTTCCTTTTGGTTACTTTGAGATTTATCAGCCTTCTTTACTCTTTTGAAGAACCAAATTTTCTGTTCTTTGATTATTTGCATTTTTATTTCAATGTCATTAATTTCTGCTTTGATCTTTTAATTTCTTCTATCATTTTTGGATTTACATTGTTCTTGTTTCTCTAGGACCTTAAGGTGTATCATTATGTGTTTGAGATTGCTCTTTTTTTAATGTGTGCATTCATAGCTGTGAATGTCCTTCTTAGTACTATTTTCATTGTGTCTTAGAGGTTCTGGTATGATGTGCTTCCATTGTTGTTTGATTCTTGGAAGTTTTTAAGTTCTTCCCTAGTTTCTTCTGTGAGCCATTGTTTGTGCAGTAGTATACTATTTAGTCTCCGTGCATTTGTATGTTTGCTATTGAATTCTAGTTTTATTCCACTACTATCTGAAAGTATACAAGGAATTATTTCAGTTCCTTTGTACTTATTTAAACATGCCTTATGGCCTATGATATGGTTTGTTTGGGGAAATGTTCCATGTGCTGCTGAAAAAAAGTGTATTCTGTTGATTTTGGAGGGAGCACTTTGTAAATATCAGTTAAGTCCAGTTGTTCTATAAAGTAGTTCAATTCTGCTATTTTGTTCATAATTTTTTATCTAGTGTGATAGTGAAGCATTGAAGTTCCCTACTATAATTATATTGGGGCCTGTTTGGCCTTCCATGTCCAGTAGTTTTAGTTTTTAAAAATTAGCTATCCTAAAGTTGAGTGTGTATATATTGATAATTGTGACTTATTCCTGTTGCGTTGTTCTCTTAACCAGTATATATTGTCCATCTTTGTGTCTACTGATCTGTTTTTTTCTTGAAATCTGCTATGTCCTGTGTCTGAGAAAAACAGCTGTTCCTGCTTGTTTTCTGGATCCAGTTGCAGAAAGTATTAATTTCCATCCTTTTCAGTCTCTGTATTTTCTGTGGATAATTTGCATCTCTCTCTGTCTCTGTCTCTCTCTCTGTCTCTCTCTGTCTCTCTCTGTCTCTCTCTCTCTCTCTCTCTCTCTCTCTCTCTCTCTCTCTCTCTCTCTGACATAGCAGGATCTCATTCTGTAGTTCACACTGATCCTGAAATTACTATATAGTCCAGGCTAGCTTTGGAATTATGGCGGTCTTCCTGCCTCAGCCTCAGTTTGTGTCTTTTGATGGGAGAGTTCAGACCATTAACATTGAACATTATTATAATGGTATATTTGCTATATCCTGTCATCACTATGATACTTCAGTATTGATTACTTATCTGTTCTACACTATTATTGTATCATTCTCCTCTTTTAGTTGTTTCCTTTTCTCTGGGTACTCTTGAGCTGATAGTCTCTCTACTTTGTCTATGATTCCTCTAAATATTTTCTGCAATGCTGGCCTAGTGGTCATAAATCTCTTTAGGTTTTCTTTATCATGAAAAAATTAACTTTTTTCTCTATTTTGAAGGATAATTTTGCTGGCTATAACAGTCTTGATTGACACTTCTTTCCTTTTAGCACTTGAATGATTTTGTTCCGCAACCTCCTGGCCTTTAAAGTTTGTGTTGAGAAGTCTGCAATTATTCTAATGTATTTGTCTTTGTATGTTACTTTCTGGGTTTTTTTCTTGTACATTTTAATATTTTCTCTTTGTGTCCAGTGCCTAGGATTTTGATTATGATGTGTTGTGATATTTCTGGTCAAAGTTGTTTGGTATTCTATATGCCTGAAGTAGCTTAATGTTAAAAAAAAAAAAACCAACCAACAGGGCCTTTTGCAGCAGAAATACTCAGAAGCCATTCAAAAAGCCATGGCCCAGGGACTGCCTTTGGATATTTTAGAGCCCATTAGCCAGATGGAATTATAAACATCCCCAAAGTCCATTCCTATTGTCTGAATCATGAGTGTCCCCCAAAACCTCATGTATTTGGAACTGTGTGTAATTGGGAGGTAGGGCCTGACTGGAAGGGGCAGATTTTGGGTTTGAACTGGAAAGATTGTGTCAACTTCTTGAGATTGAAGGTTGCTCAGGGTAGAGCTTTCAAGTGTGATTTGTTGACCTGTGGGCAAAGAAATGTGGGAGGGGCACTCATCCTGAATGTGAGGGCCCTACCTGGCAGCTTTAAGTTATTAAAGGAAGGAAAAAGAAACATTGTTACAGCTTTCTCATGGGAAGGCTCTGGCCTTGACTAAGTCTACAAACTTTTGCTCCTCTTTCACTTGGTTTTCTGTCTGTTATGGGGTGAGCAGCTCTCTAGTCTTTGCCATATGCTTTCACCATTGCCAGCTACCCCATGAATAAACTCTGTGAGACCTTCTGAAACTGAGTTAAGTAAATCTTTCCTCTCTTAATTTTGATATCTTCCATTATGTCACACCAACAAAAAAATTAGCTGAGGTAGAAATTGCTACCAGAGAAGTGAGGTTGTTGCTGTGACTTTACTTGACCATGTGGTTTGGAAACCTTTGGAACTGGTTTGTGGGAGGAATTTTAAGAGGTTTGAAGATGCTGGCTAGAGAAAACTTAGATTTCTGTGAGCCAAGCTTGATGGGAGATTCTGGTCAGAACTGATAAAAGTGTGGATTATAAAGACCAGGCTCAAGAAGTTTCAGATGGGAAGGAGAATTGTATTGGCAAGTGATCTAAAACCATGTGTGCTACTCTCGAGTAAAAATGAAAATGTACTGGCATTTTGCCCTTGTCCAGAGACTTTGGTGAAACTGAGATTAAGGGTGACAGACTATATAATCTAGTGGAAGAAATCAACCCCAATGTCCAGGCTGTTATGTGGATACCGCTTGTAGTTTTCAACCAACTCTGTGCTGAAAAGCAGCAATACATGACCAAAAAAAGGCTGTAAAAGATTTTCAGTTTTCTAAGACTAAAAGAGCCTTCTGTGGTGGAGAAAAAGAACACAGGGTAGTTAAAGAGAATAGTATTAAAAAGAAGCCAAGTACTTGGAATCAGGACTGTAAAAAACATTCCTTGAGGGTGTCTCAGGAGTCATCAAGAACCTACCTGTTACCAATTAAAGGGTGCCAAGGCAAAAGTCCTTGCTCTGAGAAGAGCAGGCAGGGCATCCTGTAGGGGCAAAGAGGGAAATGTTAGCCAAAATCCAGCAACCTGGAGTTCAGCCTCTCAGTACTTAGAGGCTGCTGCTGTCAAAGGCCACAAGGGCAAGACTACTGCTCCAGCCAGTGGCAGACCTTGGCACTGTCCTTACAGTCCTGGTTTTACAGGCTTGCAGAGTGCTGGAGTTGTGGAGTTGTGAAGGCTTCCACCAAGATTTCAGAAGAAGACCTTGGGGCCAGGCAGTATGCTCCTGGGAGGACAGTGTGTGAGGTGGTAAAAGTGAAACCTGGGGTACAATGAAAACTCCCAAAATTTGGAAAATCGAGGAGCATGGGTCATTCTCTGAGGAAAGCCACAGGTTGTAAATAGAACCAGCCTAAAGGAGAAAAGATTGAGGCTGCAGCTGGAGGCAATTCTGTAGTGGCATTTTAAGACTTCTCTAGCCAGCATCTTCAAACCTCTTCAAATTCCTCTCACAAGCCAGTTCCAAAGGCTTCCAAGCCCATGGACAGGTAAAGTCACAGCAACTATCCCATTCCTGGTAGCACTTTCTGCCTTAGTTATTTTCTTGTTGCTGTGACACAACACCCAACATTCAAAATTTGAGGGAGGAAAGATTTATTTAGCTCACAGTTTCAAAAGGTTTCACACAGTCTGATTATTTGCAGCCAGCAATTGTGGGTGCACATGGCAAAGGCTGGAGAGCTGCTCACTCCATTGCAGACAGTAAACCAAGTAAAACAGGAATAAATTGGTATCTGGAGATTCAGGTGAAGACCAGAGCTTTCCCAGGAAGAACCTGTAACAATGTGCCTTCTTCCTTCTTTTATTTAGTGCAGTCTGCCAGTTGGGTCCCCCACACCCATGTGGGTGCCCCCCTTCACTTCCTGGCCCACAAGTAAATAACACACACCTAAAAGCTATGCCTGAGCACCCCTTAATCTCAACAAGTTGACATAATCTTTGCAGATCAAACACTCGTTCCAGCCAGGCCCCACCTCCCAACACCACAAGGTTTCAGTTATCCCACTACATCCAAATACATGAGGCTTTTGAAGGACATTTCAGATCCAAACCATAGCAGTTACAGTCTCCAGATAGTGTTATTTGTGTGTGTGTGCATGTGTGCATGCATGCATTTCTGTATCTGAATTGCCATTTATATAGAGACATGGGATTATGTAGATTTTATTCTAGAACTATTGATTTTACATCTTAATATCCAAATTTATGAACTGACCTGTTTGTATGAGTTTTCCCATCAAGCCATAAAATTTGTGTCTATGCTAACTTTTTCCCATATGAGTTACATATAGTTTATTTTTTCATAATTTTTTCATTGCCACTTTTCCCTTCTTCTTGGATTGCCTTTGTTGCTGTCACAAAATCAGTTAACTATATTTCTATGTGTCTATTTTAGGGTTCTTTATTCTGTTCCATTTATCTATGCATCTATTTTTTCCACAATACTACAATCTTTTTATTATGGTAACTGTATAAGCGCTTGAAACCTACTGTATAAATTCTTGAAATTTTCTTTTTAAGACTTATGGTTTTTATTCTACTTTTAGAAGGTTTGCAGATATCTTTGGTGGGTATTTCAGATTCTGCTGAATCTGTACATCAAGTTAGAAATTATTTCTATCCTAATAATAATGATTGTAGTGCTTCTCAATGATGAATATCTCTGCATTTGTTTACATTGTTTAAGATTTTTCTCAAGCACGTTTCAAAGTTTTCTGAATTCATATTTGTATGTGTTTGCTAGACTTATGTTATTTCATACTTTGACTTTAGGAGTACTGTTGTAGATGGTATTTTTATTTTAAATTTCATTTATTCCTACATTGTTGTTATGTAGAACATCAATGTACATGTGTATTGGCCATCTAATTTACTTCTGCTTAATTCATTCTGTCTTGGTCTATCTTCTGTTTCTGTAACTCAATAACCTGAAACTGAGTAATTCAAAAGAAATATAAACATAGTTTTTTAGTTCTGAAGGCTAGACTGTCCAAGATCTGCATTAGTTAAGGGCCTTCTTGTTTGTGGGGATGCTCTGCATAGGCCTGAGTTGGTGGTAAGAATACCATAGAGAGTTTTCTTTTATTTTAAAAAAAGCCACTCCCTTTATAACATATTGATTTGTTAATTAATAAATAGGTTAATCCAGTCACAGTGGACTTCATTACCCAAACACCTTCCTAAGATCCTACCCATAAATATCATTAGCAAATGACTTTGGGGAGTAAGTTACCAGCACATAAATTATATAGAAAATTCAAACCATGGCACAACCCAATTCAGATCAAAGCATGCTGGCTCTCTTCCATTTGTTTAAAATTATGGCATGGAAATTTCAGTAAATTTCAGATTCACCAGGATCACCAAGAGGGGGCACCAGCTCTGTTAACCAGTGAGCACTACCAAGCGTCCTGGGAGACCACCTGTTTGGGTCACTGTGGGTCACGTCCACGGGTTTCCCCAGCCTCCTTCTCCTACTACTTGAATCATCCCTAAAGATGATCCACAGCCTCCATAGAAATGGGGCTGCAGACAAGAAGCCAACAGCTGGAGGAAAAAGCCTCCTGGCCTAGATGGAGACATAATCAAGGAAGGAGCTGAGCTTTTCACATTATCTCCTGTATGTCCTAGTCACTTTTTTGTTGCTGTGACAGAATACCCTACTTCCACAATTTAAGGGAGGAAAGATTTATGTAGCTCACAGTTTCAGGTTTCACACAGTCCATTCATGGGCAGCCAGCAAGCGTGGGGGCACATGGCAAGGACTGAAGAGCTGCTCACTCCTTTGCAGACGGAAACCAAGTGAAGCAGGAGCAAACCAATTTCTGGAGACTTAGAGTTTTCTCAGGAAGAAACTGTAGTAATGTTTTTTCTTCCTTTACTTAGCTCTAACTGCCACACTAATATGGGTGTCACTCCCTCACTTTCTGGCCTACAAATCAACAACACGCACTTGAAAGCTCTGCTCTAGGTGCCCCCAAGTCTCAACAAGTTGACACAATCCCTTCAGATCAAGTCCCAAACATCTGCCCCTTCCACTCAGGCCTCACTTCCAACAGCACATGGTTACATAGTTATCCCACAAAATACATGGCTTTTGGGGAACACTCCAGATCAAAACCATAACACTGTAATTTATACTGGAGATCAAACTCAAGGACTTCATACTGAGCTGCATCCCCAGCCTGTGTTTATTGATTGATTTTGGAAAAGGGTCTCACTAAGTTGCTCAGGTTAGTCTTGAACTTGCAATCTTTCTGCCTCAGCCTCCAAGAATATTGGGATTATAGGCCTGCACCACCGGGCCTGGGCTCCCATGTAATATTATAGCAAGGTTTTTTTTTTTTGCAAGGTTTATTTTATGAAAGCTTCCCTTTGTTGAGGTTGGTATCACTCATCACTATCAACTCAGTGTTGTTTCCATGGTTAGGTTCCTCCCTGGGCAGGGTGGGGAGGTGAGGAAGGTTACCCCAGAGCCTGAAGGGAGAGGCGCCAGGTACACTCTTATATTATCTTAAAAATCGAAAAAATTGAAGAGTAGATGTAGCTAAGCCTGTAAATTACTTAATTATATCATTTATACCAAAGAAGAATTAGTTAAATTTTAACTTGTGGCTTTTGGAAAAGTAAACTTAATGCTCTTCTTTTGTTGAAAAAGTAAAAGTTTAATTGGCAGTGTATCTGTAATGATACACAAAAGAATGTTGTGTAAACATTGACACCCTACCTTAGTGGGAATATCTTAATTCTGTCAACCTATGATATACCCTAAAAAGAATTAGAGAAAAATCACCTCTTTTCCCTTGAATCTTGACCATTTATTTTAAACCAAACTAGAAATTTTCATATGTCAGTTAATACTCATCTATGACAACCCTATGGTCCTGGAGTCTTTTCCAATTGGAGATTCCTAAACATCATTCTAAGCTTTTATATGCTAATTGATTTATCTACAATTTTTTTATTTTATGCTTACATTTTATCAATGTATGTTTTTACTAGAAAATCTACCATTTCCAGTAGGTTTCCAGTTTGATGCAGTAAGACTTTTCACTTTAATTTTCCTTCATCCACACCCCTCCCCCTTTCGGTGGGATCAGGGATTAAACACAGGGCCTCTTGCATACTATGCAAGTGCTATATTACTTCAAAACATTTTTAAAAAATATTTTGAGACAAGCTCTTACCAGTTTGCTAGCCTGGCCATAAACTTGCAATCCTTCCACCTCTCAGCCTTGCAAGTAGCTGAGATTACAGATTTGCACCACTGTGTCTGATTTTATACTTCGTTAATTTCACTTCTCTAGCTTCCACAGAATTCTTAATCCTTTGGTGTATCTCAGTGGGAAGGCCCTGGTGTCATCCCCTAGTACCACACATCCCCATATGCAAAAAAATGAATTTTTAATCTCTTGTATTTTTGCCATTAAGAATACTTTTAAAATATACTTGTCGTCTTATGTTATTTTGACTGGAGAGAATTGTATTCCTTGACAATTTCTCAGGATAATCTTAAATTATTTTAAATTAATTTTTTAAGATGTTTCAGGGATCAGGGCTGTAGCTCAATGGCTGAGCACTTGCTTAGCATACACACAGCTCTATATTTGAACTGAATGATTTTAAATTAATTTCTTTTTAATAAAATTCCTTTGTGGGTGGGAGTGTACCTCAATGATAGAGCACTTGTGTAGAATGAATGAAGTCCTGAGTTTGACCCCCTTAGCATTGCACACAAAAAGATGAATTTGGCAGGGTACTTATAAAAAAATATGTGTTCATATGAACATATCCCAAGATCAGGTCCAAATTTCAATGGGATTTTTAAAGCCAAATATATATACTGGTTCAGAAGACAGAAATGACATGGTAGTATGTCTTAACATCAACTGTAGATGTTGTGTGAAGCCATGTCTGAAGCAAACTAAGATGAAATTTCTTCAGGACTTAAATTATTACAATATATGAAACAAACTAGTGGCTGCTTTTTGTAAATCAGATGGATTTACTAAAAACAATTTTTTTCATCAGAGACAAAAATTTCTTTTTTTAATTTAGAGAGTGTATCCATGTCTTATTAAGTTATATATTCATTAGAGAGTTTTTCTGCTTGTAGTCAAGGGGATGAGCCTTTTAATGAGGATGATGCTTCAGCCATTGTCTTGTCAGAAATTATTTTTTTTTTTTTACTTTGAGACCAGGCCTTCCTGGGTTGCCCAAGCTGACCTCAGATTTATGATCCTTCTACCTCTGCCTCCAAGTGGCTGGTGATACAAGCTTGTGCCACTGCACCTGACTGTATTGTATGTAAATAGTGGTGACCCTGTATTTATACTGTCATTTTAAGAACACGGTTGAGAATACCCATTGTTGAATTCATTTTAAAAAGTATATACTCTTTTTTACCATATTGTGAAAAGTTGTATATTTGAATTAATAGAAGCAGAAAATTTACATACTAAAGTTGCAAGCTGAACAAAGTATTTACTTACCTTAATATTTTTGAGAAGTTTGACATTAATGGCTTTTATCCCCTACTATACCTGCCATTTTATTATATTAATCTATTATATCTGGCAAGGAGAATTTTTATGTCAGTATTATGTTTCTAATTCATTAGTAATTTCCTAGGCTAAAATATATACATTTTTCCATTTTGACAATCATTTGTGTTTTTCTCTGTTGCTGTGACAGTGTGTTTAATATGAACATAATTGGTGTGACACATTGGTTGATGATGGGCTATTTCTGTTCTAATACCCACTGCAACGGAGAGTATTTAGATTCTGATTACCTAAAGTGTATTTCACATCTCACGTGTTTTCCTTAGAGGGGTAAATATTCATTTTCTACCTTATTATATGACTAAGGCACAATTTTTTTTCCTTTGTGGTGCTGGAAAAGAAACCCTGTGCCTACTGGATAAGTGCTCTATTTACCGAGCTACACTCCAGCTCCAAATCTACCTTTTGTCCTTAGTTTTAATTATTAGCTATGTAGGTAATAAAAAGAACATAGAAGTTCAATTGAATTTGAAAACGTTTGAGTTTGGGCTTCTAGTAATCCTATTTGATCTCTAAAAGATGCATTATTTTTCTGCTAAAACACAGTAACATATAAAATCACTTACAGATTGTACTATAGTTTCTCTGCTTTGTTTTTCTAGTCTCACTACTTTCTCAAGCACATCCTCCAGGAAATTGACTTTTCAGACCCATTTAACTCTTCTATTTTAGAGAAGTTCACAATGAAACTTTGAATTATATGATCACAAATTTTATACATGTTTCACTTTGAATATTTTTTCTGTGGCAAATATTTGATTATGTG
Organism: Ctenodactylus gundi; assembly: GCA_004027205.1. NCBI lineage: Eukaryota > Metazoa > Chordata > Mammalia > Rodentia > Ctenodactylidae > Ctenodactylus > Ctenodactylus gundi. Next base: position 12,804 of record PVKB01007010.1, on the reverse strand, counting down.
TATTAGTGTTATAGGACATGCACAGAAACAAAATAAGATTCTTTGGAATAAGTGATCCAGTCCTAATGACTCAATTTGCCATTGGAACAAATTTTTATCAAGTGCTTATTTTGGAAATGGCCAGTGATGACTTGAAACAAGCTCTAATATGTGAGTGTTTTTAAAAAGTGACCAGATTTTTAGAGATCAAACCTAGGACATAGCAACAGCATAGGAAAAAAATATGGTGAAGAGATTTACACATTTGTGCTATTACTTCAACAGAAAACATGTAGAAGAAGCATTACGTTCTACATTATTTACATTATTTAATTTTGTGTCAGAAATGTTCTTATCAGAAACAGTACTAGTTAAAAATACCAGTTAGTAATTGGGTGTGGTGGCACACACCTCTAATTCCAGCCCTCAGGAGGCTGAGGCAGGAAGATTGTCATGAGTTCAAGGCTACCCTGGGATCATAGTCAGTTTTAGACCAGCCTGAACTACAGAACAAGACCCTATCTCAAGAAAAACACCTGTAACTAGAAATTAGTAGTCTAAATAAATATGCAAGTGTTTAATTTTTATTTTAGGACATGTTTTTATTTCCACAGAAGTTGCAAAATATTGAGATTTCCCATGTAGTCCCAACCTAATTTCCTTGCTTACTAATATCTCATATGAGTTGTATGTTCCTAAAAGCTTACATCATTTGTCATAACAAACAAATGCTGATATTATATTATTGGCTACAGTCGTTGTTTACTTTGGATTCCCTTAGTTTTACCTTTTTGTGTTCCTGGACTCCATCAAGGATTTCCACATTTAGTCGCCTCATCACTTAGGTGGTGACATTTTTCTTTGACTTTCCTTGTTCTGATGAACTCGACAGTGTTGGAGAGGATCTTTTAATTGATTTTTAGATTGTTCCCCTTATGATTTGCTTGGTGTTTTCTTATACTCGATCTGAGCTTATGGGTCTTGGGGAAGCATATTTCGGAGCTGAGGTGCTGTTGCGACGTCATGTCCTCAGGGTGAATTATCAAGCTCATGATAGCTATGGCTGAGGTGGTGTTTGTCAGGCTTCTCCCTGAAAAGTTGCTTTTCCCCAGGTCAACATTATATGTATTCTTTTGGAGGAGTCTATTTTATTATCTTTGGAGTTCAGTCTTTGTAAAAAATAATGTCATATAAAGGGAGGCATATCGTGTGTAGCCTTTTCAAATGCATTTGCCTGTCTTAGCAGTACAAAGGTAGGATTCATTTATGTCTTTGCATGGATTGATAGCCTATTTCTTTCCATTCATATTGCTGAATATGTTTCATTGCATGACTATACCCAATTATTTTTTCTGTATTCAGCTTCTGATTACTGCAAATTTTGACCAGGTTGAATGGAACTACTGTATATGATAATATTTTTCCTGTTTTAATATAATTTTGCAGCAGTTGTCTAAACACAGACAATGTAAACATATAATTATTAGATAACAAGGTTAGACTCATTTTTCGCTGGAAAAAAATAACCTGCAAAATGCCTTCTGAAGTAGTTGTACCATTCTGCATCCTACCAACAATGAATAGGATGCAGTGTTCCCATTGTCCCTCATCTACCAGCAATAGGTATTGTTGTTTCTCCAGTTTATTGGTTCTATTTGCTATGACATGCTGTCCTATTGTTTCAATTTACAATTCCCAAATGATATATGATGCCTAACATCCTTTTGTATTAGCCAATTTTATGTTTATTTTGGTCAGGATTCTGTTCAGGTATTTATCCATATTTTTAGTTGGATTGTTATTGATTTGTAAAGGTTGTGCATATTGAATACAATTTTTTTCAGATGTATGTTTTGTAAATAAATTGTCCCTGTATGTGGTTTGTCATTTTGTTCTCTAAAACAGTGGTCCCCAACCCTTTTGACACCAGGTATTGGTTTAGTTAAAGACCATTCTCCCAAGGATTGGGCATCATGAATATCTGTTATGCTGTAGGTTGTTGGAAGACAGCTTCGAAATGGTGAGTAGTAGCAGGAGGGGAGCTGGAGGTAGGAACCAAAGCCTCACCTTCTGTCAATCATTAAAATCTAATAGGAGGGCACCTACAGTAAGCAGAGCTTTACAGCTCACCTTCTGCTTTCCACTCTTTTGTCCCAGTGGCCTGGTTTTCCAAGGCCATAAACTAGTGCCAATCTGCAGTCCTGAGGGTCTAAACAAGGTCACAGAGTAGAAAAGTTAATTTTATAAATTTTACTATTGATATTTTGTGAATTGCATTTCGATGTTGTTTGTTAAAATCATCAAGTTCAAGATCAGATAGATTTTCTTCTGTAATTTTTATAGTTTTGTTTCACAAATTTTTGGTCTATGCACTATTTTAAATGAATCTTTGTGTAAGTTTGTGAAGCAGGTATAAATTTTAAGGTTTGTGTCTGCATTTGATTAATTCGATATAATTTCCAAATACATGTTTCATCCGTAGTTTTGGAAAAAATATATAGTAGATTTTATTTCAGTTTGAATTTTTAGATTTCTGGTATTGAACAATCTGAACACAGTACCAGATTTTATTCATTTCTCAGGAGCTCCAGGAGAGGGTGCAGGTATATCACTGAACAGAGAGTGCCCCACACTGAATCTCGGAGGCCACCAGAGGGCACATGCTGTCACCTGCCCTGACCCAGTGCAGCCTCTGAGGGTGCAGGAGGCCAGTCCAACCGAGGGCAGAGCTCCATGTCCTGGGGACACACCATGGGATGGCTCTCATCTCTGCTATGCAGCTGTGAATGGAAAGCTTCCTGTTCATGCCCTGAGTGCTGGGAGGGAGTCTTCAGAGGACTCATCAGAAAAAGGACTTTGAGCAGAGTGTGACGTGAAATGACCAGTTTCTATTGTATACCCAGGACATGCATCCACTGATGTATGTCCACACGGTGGTCTGTGGTAACATGTCCACACTATGGCCGATACCAACTAGTATGATGTTTACACTGTAGCCTGTAATAACTAGTGATGTTCACACTGCAGGCTATAGTAACTAATAGGAGGTCTGCACACAGGTGACTGTAATAACAATGTGATGTCCACACCTTAGCCTGTAATACTAATGTGATGTCCACATTATGACTTGTAAGAACTAATGTACTGTCCATACCTTGGCTTATAATAACTAATGTGATAACTGCACTGTGACCAGTAATAACGAATGTGATGCCCACACTGTGGCCAGTAATAACTAATGTGATATCCACACTATAGTCTGTAATAACTAATGTAATGTCAACACTGTGGCCTGTAATAATAATATGATGTCCACACTGTGGCCTGTAACAACAAATAATTTCCAAATTGTGGCATGTAATAGCTAATGTACAATCCATACAGTGGCCTCTACTATTAACATAATACCTACAAGAGGCCTATAATATCTGAGGAGCCCCTAATACTAATATGCACACAATGGACTCTTAATATCCACAAAATGGCTTCTAATAACAATATAATACATATACTAAGGCCTATAATATTTTAACAGTGAATGTCCAGTAGTAATATCCACACAGTGGCTTCTAATACTAATATAATACCTATGCATGGGGCCTATAATATCTTATTAGTGAACAAATACTAATATCTACATACTGATCTCTTAATATTAATATGCACACAGTGGCCTTTAATACTAATTCAACATACACACATTAGCCTGTTATATTAATGTTAACTTAATACCTATACCAACCTATACCACAGCTTATAATAGCTAAACAGTGGGCCCCAAATACTACTGTCCACATAGTGGTCTCTTAATATGAATACAATATTCACACCATGGCCTCTGATACTAATTTAATATCCAGAGTATGTTCCTTTATTACCAATGTAACATCTATATTGTGAACTCCTAATACTAAGATAATATCCACACAGTGAGCTCTTAACATAATTATCCACACACTGGTCCATACTACTAAAATAATATCTGTTAATTTTAATCAATATCCTCATACTCATGTAATAAACAGGCAGTGATATCAGATACTGATATAATACCCATAGAGTGGTTTCTAATGCAAATATCTACACTTCAGCCTAAATGTCAATATTTAGACAGTGGCTACACACTAGACTGTGAATATTAATGTAACTTCCACAAAGTGATTTCTAATACTAATTATTAATATCTATTTATGGGTCTCTCATTAATATAATACTCATTCAGTGACCTCCAAATGCAAATATAATATTCACAGTGGCCTCTGATGACATTCATAGGTTATTACAAGGATAGTGGCTTCACAGCTATGGCCAAACTAGTCTTGGGTAATGTTATCTTCTAAGGTGATATTTGATGTCTCTTTTTCTGATGTGATATTGACACAGATATTTTTAGAAAGTAATTTTACTTCACAATAATTTCACATATATAGGAAATTTACACTTGTGTTATAAAGTACTCTATCTTTTCATCAGTTATATTTTTATTTTTTCTCATTTTATTAATATGTATGTATGTGACAAATTATGTTTACATTGAGCTTGAGTGTTTTGTGCCAATATATATCATGTCAGGCTTACAAACCCTTCCCCTTTCCATTTTGACCCTCCCACACTCTCCTGAGACGCTCATTGCCATGACCTAGAAAGATATAAAGAGCACATACATTTTTGTTTCAACACGTGTTTTTAGTTCTTTGAGGTGGACACCTAGGAATGGAATGTTTGAGTCGTAGGCCAAGTCTATATTAAATGTTTTGAAGAAACACCAAACTATTTCACACGCAGGCTGTACCATGTGTAAGCATTTCAGTTTCTTCATATCCTTGACAACACTTGTTATTATAAGTTACTTTGGTTATAACTGCTCCAGTAGGAGTAAAGGAAGATCTCACACAGATTTAGTTTGCATTTCCTTGATCAGGTAGATGTTAACCTTTTGTCCATGTGTTAACGTGTGAAGGGCAAAAGACCCACTGAACATTCTAGCATTCTGATAGTTGTCTCATTTGTCTCTTCTCAGTGCCAGGGAGAAGATGGTCCATAGCACAATGGTCATTCAGATAAGAGACAAATATCACATCCAGCCATGAGGTTCTATCATCTCCAAGTCTGCATTATCATCTGAGTTTACACTGAATTCATGTCAGTTCCCTTGTCCTGACGAGCTGTTGCATCTCCCCAGGCACTACCTGTTCATGTAATTGTCTTCTCAGAGCTCTGTCTTCACAAGTTAAGTTTCACGGCATCCTGCTATGCAAAAGGAGGGCAGGCCCACAGTTGCCACTCAGATTTGCTTCAACTTCCCTATGACTTGTACACAGATTTTCTGAGCCAAGGCTCCTCAGGTGAGCATGTCCTTGTCACTCTGGCCCTATCCCAGCTCCATTCCCATTCATGAAAGCCATATCCCCTGCTCCTCATTGTTTAGTCGATTTCTGTTAAAATCTCCTAGGCTGCTCTACCTTTTCTTCTCTGGGTGCCCCCCAAGCCACCCCTCGGTTCCCACTCTATCATCGATTCTTATACCTGTTATGTGTTCAGGGAAGCCCCATAGTCTGAAGATCATAATGCCCCTGAGGCCTTTCCATGTCCTTTCTCAGTCCTAACCCTAAGGAGGGAGGCCTCGGATGCCCCTTGTTCTTGTGTCGCAAGCCGCATCTCACTGGCTGCACCTGCCAGCCCCACTCTTTGCTCCTTGACTCCCACTGGAAGGTGAGATATTCTGTGTAGGGCCATTCATCTTCCATCCCTCAGACTTGGTGGGGGGTAGGGAGACTGGGCAGGATAGCTAAGAAGGATAAAACAGGAGAGTGGCACAGAAGAGAACAGAGGATATGTGACTGAATGAGATCTTTTGACTTGAGAGTGTTGGAAACATGATCAAGCCAAGTACTAAATGCACAAGGGGTACTCACCATCCCTGTGCATCTCAGAGGGTCCCTGTTTGGGTGCCAGCTGTTGGGGTACCTGGGTCCCTGGCCACTGTTGGCCACCAGTGATCAGGAACCAGTGAAGTCTGGGGAAAAGGGTCTCGAGCAGCATGAGTTTGAGAGAATCACATCCAGGAGGCTCAATCAGTGTTAAATCTTATTTTTTTGAAGCTGAGGGCCAGTCTTATAAACAGTTTAAGCAAAGTAGGTCAGCCAGCATAACAGGGTAAGGGTCATTTACTGATTGGAGGGATTTGGGGATCTGAAAGCCTAATTTGCATGGCATGTCTGATCACGTGGTTTCTGGTAAGGGTCTGGAAGCAGGGAAAAATTAGGAATTTGGGTATAATGCAACCTGAGCTGCAGGCCATCCTGGGCCTGGGATAAGAGGGAGGGGCTCCATTCCTGCCGATCTCGAGAAACAAGATTATCAGGGTATGAGCTGCCTTCTACCTACAATCATCCCAGGCCTAGTCAGGGTCCCACATCTCCCGCTGTGTTTTTAGAAAGTGGTGGTGTAAGGCCAATATATTCCGCAGTCATTCTAGGTAAGGTTTGATAATGTACTAAGACCTGATTAGCTGTGATCTTTGTGATTTTGGTCAGTTGTTGATGCAGAAATTGGATTAGGCAAGGGGCTAAGAGTAGCAGGGTACCAATAGCAAGTAGGGGCTCTAAGAGGGGAAGGAGCCAGGTGATGAGAGGTCTAGACAACCAGGTAGATGTATTGTGTTGGTAGCAGCTAATCAACTCCTTACAAAGATTGTTAAGGATTTTTACATTCTGTTCTACTATGTTGGAGTCATTGACATAAAAGCAACATTCCTGCCATAAACAACACAAGTCCCCCCATGTTCAACTGTTATGAGGTCCAGTGCACACTGGTTTTGGAGCACAGCACCCACTAGGGACATCATATGTCTCTGGAGGGATTCTAAGCTTTTGGTGGTGGACACCATGGCCTGGTCAAGTCTGTCCCGAAAGTACCTGGCAAGGTGATGGGTTTGAATGAATGCTGTAGTTGCTGTTCCCAAGGCACCAAGTGAGAGTGTCAGGCTGAGTCTCACCATGAAGGCTTCTCTTAAATGGCAGGAGTGAAGCTGGGAGGGTGGCTTCTTTCTCTTCATAGAGATAAACCTGAGGGACAATAATCATGGGGTTGCAGAAGGTCAAACTGGAGTCACTGACACAAGACAGAGCTCGTCCACCACACCACAGAAGTATGGGGGGTTTCACACAGCGTGTACCTGAAAGAGACTCATTTACAAGGCAGCAGGAATCTGTGGGTTGTGAGGCATGGAGACATAAAGAAATATGGGGGACAAAGTCAAAAAGAGAAACGCCCTGGAGATCAGGTTGAGTTGCCATGTCTGTTGGAGGAACCAAGAAAGAGTTAACAGGAACTGCTGTAAGTAATGGGCAGGTGATGGAGGCACAGAAAAAAACAGAGGCATTAGGATGGCTGGTGAAGGGGAGGGTATCAGTTACATATTGAATGTACTGAGTCCAGGTGATGACAGTGTGGATTTTCTGGGAGACTTGTTTTTCCTGTGAAAGAATATGGTGCTGGGTGAGTACAGGACGGGAGGCGGGAACAAGCTGCCAGAAGATATGTATGTCTGCAACAGGGTGGCCAGCATAACCATTTGGATATGGTTCTCCTGTTACTCTGGACCACCATCTGTCATGCCAGGGGTCAAATACAGTCAGGGTAAGATGGGTGTTTTTATTTGTAAACATACTGTCTCGGCAGCCTGGTGCAGAACCCTCAATTTGGCAAGACCAAAAAAGCATCCACCATAGTAGTCAGCATCTGTAAGGCAGTTGGAGCTTGTTTGCCTGTGGAGGAAGCACATGTATTTGAAGTTTTTTCCTGGACAGTGGCCACTGTTCAACCCAGACAGGCTCAGAGTGCCAGTCCAGGTAGGGAATTTTATATCTGACTGCAGCAGCTAGAATTGGGGGTGACATTGGCATTGTTATTTATCTTAGTCCTCAACCTAGATGCACTCTCCCTCTACTCTGTTCGCTGTAATTACATCTAGGGCCTCAAGAATGTCCCTCCCCAGTAGGTTAGTGAAGACATTTGCTACTAGGGATCTAATAAGACCTGCTGTTTCATCGGGATCCTTCCACTTTTAGGCCTCTCTTGTCACATAAGCTTGAGAGGGGCCTCCAACTCCCATTAATTGAGGTCCTGGTAAAAGTTCCCAGTGGGATGGTAACTCAGATTGTCTTAGCATGGTCTTGTCTGCCCCAGTGTCAATTAAGCACTTGAACATTTTACCACCTATTTCCAACACTAATGTTGGGTGTGCTCCCTCTAGGACACTTGTTACCCACAATGTGTCGTGGGCTTTCCCTCTTATTGGCAGGACTGAGGGCTGCCCCTTTTTGAGTTTAAAGGTTCTAGAGGCTTGCTGTCCTTATCGTAGGTGGAGCGGCAGTCATTTTTTCTAGTGAAAACCCTTGCAACAGCGTGGGCAAATAGTCCTGGGGGAGTGGCACCTAAGCTCTTGCCAGATTTGGCTTGGGGGCATTTGCCCTTCCAGTGGCCTTCCTCCCTGCACTTTATAGCATTTTCCTCAGGGCTTAAGAGCAACAGTGAGAGCTTATGCTATAGAGGCCACCTTATAGGAGGCTGTAAAGATATCCTAAGTTGCAACTATCCACTTGTCATTATGTTCTTCCCTTAAGCCTTGACAAGCGAGTCTGCTTTCTGAGGTCATGCCTTCCCACACTATACTTTTGAGAAGGAGCTCCCTTGCTGAAGGGTCAGGAATTTTTCTCTCTAAACTGGTTTTGGTCCTTAATATAAAATCGGAAAGGGTTTCCTCTGGCTTTTGTTGGAGAAAAATTAGGGAGAAGGTATCATCCTTTGAATTTATTGGGGTGGGGGGTGATCCTATTCCAGACTTGCAGAGTACACAGGTGAACCTATTCATAATATCCTGGAGGCTGTTGAGCCTGTTGTATGCCTGTGGAGAAGTCACCTTGACTAAAAAGCTCATCAAAACCCCAAGGAACCTCAGGTTGGTGTTGGTTCCTCCCAAGCTGTTGGAGGCATTCATCCCGATATAGAGCCTCCCGTTGGAGAAACAGAGAACTGGGGAGCGAGGAGCAGCAAATGTCTTGCCAATCTTGGGGCATATTAAGGGAGCCTCTGAGGCTCTGTAAAAGAGACCTGGTCCATGGTGCATCAACGCCGTCCTCTCTGACTGCCTGTCTTAGTTTTTCAAGTCATTAGCCTGATATGGATACCACACCTGGGGCAGAGCCTGTGTGGGCTGGAGGTCAACAGGGAAAGCATTAACATCAAGGCTTGAAGGATAGTGGTAAAAGATAGCATGGGCTTTATCCCGGCCATCACATAGCTGTTGAGTTAGAGTAGGGGAATGAAAGTCTGGCAGTGGGGGAGCCGGCAGGGGTGGTGGAAGAGCTGGTTTTGCCTGCTCTGGTGGGGCTGCACAGGGGGAAAAGGGTAGGTAAAGGAATGAGGGGTGAGGGGGGTGAGGGGTTATTTTCTGCCTTATTTCCTCTATAGCTTTCTCAAGGGCAGAGAGGTCAGCCACAGGGTGGTCCTTTGGGCTTTCTTCCTCTGAATCAGAGGGTGTTTTTTTTTTCGAATTAGTTTTCCCTAGGGGGACCTAAGCATTGTCAAATTGCTGTTATGACCAGACGAAGAGTAAGCGAGGGTGGCTTTCCTTCCTGAATTTTTTTCCATGGGCAAGGTAAGCTATACGGGTCCAGACCTCCTGGTCATAATGGTATGTAGAGGACATCCCCATGCTAACAGGAGAACTTCTTCACAGAATGTTACAGCCTCCTTTAGAAAGATCCCCCCCACACATACAAACATTTTAAGCAGTGCCCTAAGACCCCTTATCTGGTACTCCTTTTGATGTGATAAGGTGTCTCCCATGATAGAAAAAGAAAGAAATGCCAAGGACAGAGGGCAACATTCCTGGGTCCCGACAAGGCCACAGGAGACTCCCCAAAGCCCCAGATGTAAGCCTGTTCTCAAATTTCAGAAAACCAGCGACTGCCCTTTTACCTGGTCTGCTTTACCTTTTACATGACTGCTTTTACCTTTTTCCTTTTTCCTTTTTCCTTTTTTCCTTTTACCTTTTACCTGACTGCTTTTACCTGGTCATGTGTTACCAGGTTTTGTTCAGGAGAGTGCTACATAGAAGGTTTTTGCCAACGCCCAGTGGGTCATGCTGTCAGGGTCCGAATAGAGGGCGAGGAGCCTTCAGTCAGTGCCAGAGTGTAGCCCCAGCCAAGAGATGTCAATCCTGTGCCTTACTCAGTCCGTCACGATGGCGCCAACCTAAAAAAAAAAAAAAAGAGGAAAAGAGAGAAAGAAAATCCGCCAGCCCTCAGGTCGGGGATGCAAGGCTGATAGTGGCCGTTAACCCACTGAAGTGGAGGTATTCACCTTCCCTGTGCATCTTGGAGGTTCCCTGTTCTGGTGCCAGCTGTCAGGGTACCTAGGTCCCTGGCCACTGTTAGCCACCAATGATCAGGAACCAGTGAAGTCTGGGGAACAGGGTCTCCAGTGGCGTGAGTTCGAGGGAATCACATTCAGGAGGCCCAATCAGTGTTAACAGCTTGTGTATTGGAGCTGAGGGCCAGGCTCATAAGTAGGGAGGTAGATCAGCCAGGGTAACAGGGTAAGGGTCATTTACTGATTGGAGAGATTTTGAGATCTGAAAGTAGCCTAATTTGCATGGCATGTCTGATCATGTGATTTCTGATAAAGCTCTGGAAGCAGGGAAAAATTAGGAATTTGGGTATAATGCAACCTGAGCTGCAGGCCATCCTGGGCCTGGGATAAGAGGGAGGGCCTCCACTCCTGCCGATCTTGAGAAACAAGATTATCAGGGTATGAGCTGCCTTCTACCTACAATCATCCCAGGCCCAGCCAGTCAGGTTCCCACACACAGGCAAACAGAACTGTAATTAGAGATCAGGTTGCTTGCAGAACAAAGTGAGCTGTGAGCTTTTATGGATTTGTTTAGGGGGTTAACACCTGATAGTTTCTACTGTCCAGGAACACATTTCCAGATACTTTTTATTGTGTGATACTTGGACTACTGGGGGGTAAAAGCCAGCTCATCCTAGAGTTATTTAATTGAATTTCTGCATAGTTGGTGCCATCGTTCTGTGTAAACATCCTGGCCTTGTGCGTCCAGGCCTCTGATAGGCCAAGGGTTTAGGATCTTGGGCTGTCGAAGCTGTTGAAGAAACACAAGGTGAGCATAGAAAAGAAGAGGAGAGGGAAAGAAAATAAAACAGCTCCAATGGACAATAGGTCCAGGTAACCCTGTGTCATAGTCTTGGACTAAACATTTCTAAATGCCCAACATATCACATGCAGAGCCAAGTAGAATCTGAGCCAAATATTGAGAGAGCAAAGAGGACAGACACAATATGAAGACAGAGATTTTAATTTTAAACCTTTTATTCTATATTAGTCACTCATCATATCTCTGAAGGCTCAGTGTTCTTAGGAAGTCACCCTCAGGTTTTCAGATGTGACCCAGATAACTGTTATCATAACTGTCTTGTTGGTGTTATCTATAGCAAAACTAGTGGGAAGCTAATAAAGTGTTGCCCAACTGCATGACCTAGAAAATTAGGGGTTTTTTAAAGTTGACTAAAAGCAAGTGAATATAGCACACTCATTTAGGTTTCTCCTTGGTAACAATTTCTCCTCATGCAAGCATTCTTTTTCTGTGGTTATATTGAGATTTCTTTGTGGTCTATTGAAATATGTCATCATGAAATGATTCAGTTTACTACACCCAGGGACTTTCCCCATCTCGTGTATTATTTTCTGTGGACCTCTGAATACATCTATTTTAAATTTTAAATTTTTATATCTTTTAATCCACATGCAAAAGAATGAATCTAGCCACACACCTATCACCGTGCACCAAAATCAAATCAAAGTGGATCAAAGACTTAAACATTAAAAATGAAACACTAAACCTTTTAGAAGACAAAGTAGGCAAATTTCTAAAAGACATAGGGGTAGGCAAAGACTTTCTTGACAAGACACCAAGAGCAAAAGAAATTATCCCCATTATTAACAAATGGGATCTTGTCAAACTAAAAAGTTTCTGCACAGCAAAGGAAACTATCAACATTGTAAAAAGAGATCCAACAGACTGGGAAAAAGTATTTACCACCAGCATCTCAGATAAGAAGCTTATAACTAGAATATACAGGGAGTAAAGAAAAGTAAGTCTACCAAAATAAAGGATCCTATTGAAAAGTGGGCAAATGAAATGAAGAGACAGTTCACTCATGAAGAAATGCAAAAGGCCAACAGATACATGAAAAGATGTTCAACATCTCTAGCCATAAGAGAAATGCAAATCAAAACAATGCTAAGATACCATCTCACCCCAGAGAGAATGGCCTACATCAACAAGTCAAATAATAATCAGTCCTGGCATGGCTGTGGGGAGAAAGGGACCCTTCTGCACTACAGCACTACTGCACTACATTCCCACCTACTGGTGAGAATGTAAATTCCTACTACCACTTTGGAAAGCAGTATGGAGATCTCTTAAAAGACTAGAAATAAATATCCCCTTCGATCCAGCGACACCCCTCCTGGGAATATATCCAAAAGAGACCAAAACAACACACAATAGAGATACATGTATACCCATGTTCATAGCAGCACGACTAACAATAGCAAAAATATGGAAGGCACCAAAATACCCATCAACAGACCAGTGGATACACAAAATGTGGCATTTATACACAATGGAATACTATGCATCTATAAGGTCCAACAGTGTGGAGGCTTTTGCAGGCAAATGGAAGAAACTAGAGAACATCATGCTTAGCGAAGTGAGTCAGAAGCAGAAGGTGAAACATC
>PVKB01007009.1:0-46160 GCA_004027205.1 Ctenodactylus gundi | reverse complement strand
TTAATGAATTAGTAATTATAAATGAATTTACTTCCAGTTAAACCTTTGTCCATTGTGAGACAAAGAAAATAAATACACTTATAATTTCTAATTTATTTTTATTTTTTGTTCTGAAGAGTTCCACATTCTGCCTTTATATATAATATATATATATAATATATTTTGCATTATATATAATATACTGCATACAATATTATATATATACATATCAAAACCATATATGATCATACTGATATATACCAGCAAATAGAGAAATACATTTAAAAAAAAATACACTGTAAAGGCAAGTTACAGATATAAATGGATATTTTCCATGATAACAATGGTTTTGACTGTTATTAGCTCTCTATAAAGGGTATATGTAAAAAACCATAGTGTTAAAATAAAATCTTATAAACAGCCTACATTAGTTGAGAAAGAAATCAGGCTGAGTCTGATAAACTTGACCTCTCATAAGCAATACACTGGTGGCTCTTCGTTGCTTGTTTATACTTGCTGTACTTAAATGATTAATTGATTATTCAATAAATTATCACTTTACACATCGGGTTAGTCTCTTAAACTCCCAATCACCTTGTTAACATGTAGGTATAAGTGCATTGTTCTCAATAAGATCACTATTCTTCTCTATGTAGGTGTGGCAATTAGATTATTGATTTTAGGTAAATGTCTAGTTAATTATGCAATAGGCTTTATTTCTTCTGTTAATTAAGCTACTGCTGTTTTAGGTCAATAAGCAATAGCCTCAAGAGAGAAGAGAAGATTCTCACTAGAAGTATCTGAGCTCTTTCTCAAAAAAAAAAAAAAAAAAAGCAGAATGTGGATCCCTACTTCTTCTTTCAAAATAAAGACACAAATGAAGAAGAATTTATGAAGGAATTTATTTCCAGTTAAACTCTTGTCCATTTTGAGGATTGGGAGGAAACTAAAATCTGAATGGAAATACTTCCCTGAAGAGAAAATCCTCACCTCTCCTAAAACACTACCTAGGAGAATAGCCGCCATCTCTGTCTCATTTGGCTTCGTAATGGCCACCCTCAGTTTACCTTCCAACAGTCTGCTCCAGGGATGAACAGGACTTCCAAAATAGAGTCACCGCTAATTATTAACATAATGCAGCTAGAAGAAAGGGGATTGTTTTCAGAACGGTTCTGGGAACAGAGATCACTACTGCTTAGGACATCCTTGCCAAAACGCCTCATCGTGCCTCCTCGCTTTGGCTCACAAACCGACCCATAAAGGTTGATTTTTTTGTTCATCCTTATTCATGTTTTATGTTGTTTCTTTGCCCTTCCTTTCTCCCGTTTCTACTTCTTTTCTTTCTTCCTTCTTTCCTTTCTCCCTTCATATTTCTTTTATTTGGAGAAGGGAAATTTTGGGCTGAAGATGGGGAGTTGTTATTTCTGGACACGTTAGTGTATAAGCTTGGCTGGGCCCATTTCTCTGATGTCATAAATTGTATGTCTTGTGACCTCTTGATTTATTCCAGATGTTGCCTTATGTGTTCTGACTTCAGCATTCAAGCATGTGGATGTACTCTCTTGCAAATCTGATAACATTGCATACACAATAGATGTACAATATTAATTCAATTATATGAATGGGCTGTTTGGAGTCAAATGGTGTATTCGGCAAAAAAACGTTTCAGTAAATTCTACACAGGGTAGTACCAGTTGCCAAATAATAGTGAAACAATTCATTTCTCTTGTTGGGTAGTGACCTAAGAGACACCCACAAAAAAATTATCGTAGTGACAATCACCTAACACCCATTGGCCAGGTACTATGTTGTGTATATCACCCTCAGGCACATGACATGTGTTATATCATTGACCTCTCATAAATCAGTTTTCATTAAATATTTTATTATATTTATTTTACAGATAGAAAAAAATCCCCAAGGAATAGATCCCAATATCACATAATGACTGAATGATGGAACTAGATTTCAAACCTAGGAAATACAGCCACAGAATCTGAGCCTTTAATAACAACCCTGTACATGGGATACTCAGACATCAGTGACAACTCTTTGGAACGTTCCCCAGAAGCCTCATGCGGAAGGTGATTGGATCCTGAGGATTGATTGAATAAGTGGATTAATCCGTTGATGGCTGCCTGTCCTTTTTACAAGGTGGGCCCGTTTGGAAGGACATATCACTACAGAAATGACCTGGAAGGTTGCATTCTTGTTCCCAGCTCCACCCTGCTCATCACCTGCTTCCTTTGAGCCATACTATGACCACCTTCCTCCATGCTGGCCCTTCCCCCATTGGTGTCCTGCCATTCACCGAGTGAGACCTGAAAATGTGAGCTAAAATAAACTTCTCCTTTGTGTTGATGTTGTGTCCAGTAATAAGAAAATGACCAGAAAACTATTAACCCATATTCAATCAGAACTTGTTTAACTTGTTTCATTCCAAAAAATGTACATCTTAGCCTATATTTAAGCGGGCACAGATCAACCAATCAAGAGTACTGCCACAGAAACCCTCATGAGTCTAGTATAAGTATAGGTCTTCTTTCTACTGATTTTTGAACTGGAATTATGAGTATCACATAAGTAGAAATACCACTTTCCTGCTCATGTAACTTGCTCAATGCACAGCAGAAGCGACAGAGTAAGTAGACTTTATTCTTTTATTGAAATATTCTCTACGTAGTTTATTTTTAAAAAGTTGGACCTAGTCGTACTGACCACAGAATGACTTTTGCGGCTTCTTTAATATCAAGATATTTTCTTTTATGGCAAAATTCGTAATTATCTGAAGAATACTAAAATGTACTTGTTTAAAATATTGCACACAGAAGAAACCCGGTAAAAGTTGTGCTGGTGTTTGCGCAAAGCCTGTTATACATAATTTTCTGAAGCTGTTTTCAATCATGCAAATGATTTTTTCCTTTGCAATATGCTAATGCAATCTGATTTATTTCAGTTGTAAAAGTTAATTACAATGTGTTTGTGAGTCCCTAAAGATGATGTATTAAATGTTTATAACCAGGATTATTAAAATGTCCTGTCTCGATTACAGAGCTTCTCTTTCAAACACTAGAACTAATTGTAGCCTTAAATCACAACAACCTCACTGTTAAAATTAACACAAGGGCAACATTGCATAATTTTAATTAATTTTAATTTGGCCAAAGCAAATTAATTTTTGCTTTCTAGAAGGACAGCTAAACTCTTTTGTACTGCTTCTGCTGTACATTGAGTTCATAAACTTCTCTTCTTCCGGGTATTTTCATTCCTCTGAAGCTTGCGCCATGGGACTGACTCCTTGTTTATACATTGGCTCCAATTTGCATATCTGGGTCTCCCTTTGTATTTCAGTAAGGAAATGAAATCAGAAAGGAATGTACACAGTTCTGCTGTGGTCAGGGACATGCATGCTTCACCTCGGGTCTCACAATCTTCTTAACCCAGATCTTTAAATATAATGATGCTCAGTGTCCAGGAGAGGTATAGCCTGAATTTCTATCTTTAGTTGCCAATAACTCTCTCAACATTTGCAAAAACAATTTTCTGAGGGATGCATACTTAGAAGACATCATACCTAGAACATTTTCACCTCTCTTGGGCTCCATGTGTGTGACTATTTCGTATAAATTGCTAATTCTAAGTCTTCCATTGTTATATCTCAGTGTCTTGGACTTGAACAATAGTAACACACCAAATACAGGTATATTTATTCTTATAAAAACTGAGCCACACTTCCCTAGAAAATTTCATCTCCTGTCCAGATTTCTCAGGATAGCATGACCCATCTCTGTGTGCAAACGAGCTTTGCTTTAAAATTAGAAATAGGCATGATTTAAGAAAAAAATGACAACACATCTTAGAAAGTCAATCTGGTCCCCTAAAGTCTAGAAGATCAGAGATCATATTTTATGCTGATGTATGTCAGTATTTTATCTTCCTGATCATAAATTCTAAATATTTTGAACGTAGATTTTACTCATTCGTATGTACAGGTAGGTTTATTTGAGATGGTATAGCTTTATATCTTCACTGAATTTTTACCTGCTTTCCCAAATTTGTTGGTGTTCCTTATGCATTTTGCTACACCAAAAATCTTAGAAAGAATGGCATTATAGGGCCAGCTAATAATAATCATAGTCAAAATAACTAATGAGAAATAAAATAGTTATTGCATGTTATGATACATAAAGTCTAGGGGTATAAAAATATTTGCCTATGCTAACATATGGCCTCTAAAAGTGAAAGTGAGTATTGTTACTAGTTACATGAGAATATTGGGCACAAAACTGCAATTTCCTGGGAAAGCTGGACAACGTGCTCACTGTGCACATAGAGGAATGAGGTTGATATCTTTCTAGTTTTGTGTTCAGTTTATCACAATTTCTCTTTTCTGTCCTTTCTTTAAAGAAGTGGGTCTCTGACAACCACATGCTAACTGCTTGAGTGACCAGTGCCACATGTAGGGCAAAACTAATAGAAATATGTGACCTTTTAAAAAGTAGATTATAGAGCTGGAGGAATATCTCAGTGGTTAAAGCAATTGCCTAGCAAGCATCAGACATTCTAGGTAAGCATTAAGTACCCGAGGTCGATTCTCCAGTGCCACATAAGCTGGGCATGGTTGTGCAGACCTATAATCCCAACATTCAGGAAGCTGAGGCAGGTGGATTGTTCTGAGTCAAAAGCCAGCCTGGACTACATAATGAGTTCAGAACCAGCCTGAGCTACAGAGCAAGACCTTGTCTCAGAAAAATAAAAATAAATATCATATTAAGAATATATTAAAATTGTAAATTTAACATTAATATGCTCTGTTTTTATTTTGAGCCTAAAACATGATAACAAAGAAAAAGTGTTCTGTGTGGTTTGTTGGGGAAAGTTCTTTTTGAGTAAATATTTGCAGAATTTTGGAGACATTCTGCAGTCCCACCTTCTAAAACGTATTGGTGAGTCTGAGAAGGGGAAAGGTATACTGGGGATTCTGAACAGCTTTTTTCTTTTTTTTTTTTTTTTAAACTGAATGCCATGTCTCTGAACAATTGGAGAGGAAAGATTTTTTTTTTAAATTCATCTTTGAACCTCCAAGAGTTTACACAATTCTGAGAACAGTAGTTCCTCTCTCATCTGTGGACAAAAATCAACTGAAGATTGAAAATATTGGTGGAAGAATTGGGAATGGACTGAACATGTACTCACCATTTTTTTCTCATCATTGTTCCCTCAGCAATCCAGTATAACAACTCTTCAGGTAGTGCTTACACGATTTTAGTACAGAAAATTATCCAGATATTGTTTAAAGTATATCGCAAGATTTAAGTGGGTTGTATGCATATACTCCTGTGTTTTATTAAAGGGCTTGAGCATTTGCAAATTTTGATATCTGTTAGAGGTCCTAGAATCAGCCTGCCAGGAATATCAAGGGAGTCGTTGCATACCAGATATCTAACTTATCTTGTGAACCAAAGTGGCTGAAAGTTTTGGTTTAGGCTAGAAATAAATAATATGTATCTGTCTAACAATTTTTCGTTGTTAGACTAACTAATAAATAGACAAAACCAAAGCCAACGTCTCATCCTTAGTCCACTCATATTTTAGGCTTATCATTGGGAAGGCTTTCCTGAGACTCTTAAATGCATCAGTATCCACTCTGTAGGACTCTCAGGATTGGCTAAATTTATAGAGGATGCTCAGTTTCTTCATGAAACTCAGGAAAACACTCCATTAAGCATACTTTACAGAAATCCAGAATCCCAAGCCTATGGACAACAGTACCAGTCTGTGACCTTGGAAGGACCAGGCCACCAGTACAATTGAGCGAAGGTCATCAGGTGAGTAGCAGGCAAAGTTCCATCTCCACTTAGATTCCAACGCTCCTGATAATCCGAAGGCAAAGCTTTCCTTCCTGCTTCTGTTCACCATTTTTAAGCGACGTTTCAAGAATCTACCACGTTAGAAGTATTTATCCCCCTACTCCCGAACTTTCCATTTTTAGGCGGTCTTCAACAAAACCAGTCCCTGTTGTCAAGAAGGTCAGGGACCACTACTTTAAGATACAGATTTTGACACTTACTCTACAAATTCATTGTGATTTGGAAATAAAGAAATTTCGAAACGTTTGTAATTTTTTTTCCATAACAAGGTGAGTAAGTGTTCACTGGGCCAACCTTTTCAGAGAATTTGCTCCCTAACTTTCCACATTGCACTCATAGACATGCATGTACCAAAGGCTTGATGCTTGCCATTTATTAGGGAAATGGCTGAGCCTCTCCGACTGACTGAGCCTGTTCCGCTCCAGCTAGAAAAGGACATTAGGAAGCAGAATAAACATACTGCCTGGTGGAGATACTTATGGACTGGGGAAATGAATTTCATTTTGGCTAAATGCTGCCAGTTTATTGACTTGCAGTTTGGAAGTTTGCGGTAGACGACAGGTTCTGACCTGGGTGATTTTCACTGAGACCACCAACTCCATCTTATCCCAGCAAAAATCTTCTGAGTTGTGAAAAAGAGACTGCTTAGAAGTTTTTTATATTTTGTTAGATGGTACAAATAATTTCCTGCACGGTTCCTGTTAATGGCTGTCAAAAATTTAGGATCAATTCTTTAAAAATGTTGAATATTACTATCCTGAGAAGATTACTATCTACTGATGTCCATTTGAAGCAACGTCAGAAATCATGAGGTCTGGTCTCAAACCCTCCACTAGAACACTTGAAAGACACAAGTGGCAGGGCTCACTCTTCGTGTAGCCCTTTGGGAGTCTTCTGGATAGGCTAAAAGTAAATTTTAATACAAATTCATTGCTGTGTTTTATAACCCAGTAATCAACAGTGGGGTCTAAATTAAAAATGTAATATATTAGCAAAAAATTATGTATAAATGTAGCATCTTACAAAACTCATTGATAAACAAGAAAATCTGATCAAAGATAAGATGGAATACCTAAATGATTAGGGAGATACTTGATATTTATGAGTAGAGTTAATATGGTTGTCACTTCTCTCCCACTTAATCGACAATTTAGTGGGAATTTAATCAAATCCCAGTAAGTTAATTTTCTTCCTTCCTTTCTTTCTTTCTTGCTTTCTTGCTTTCTTTCTTGCTTTCTTTCTTGCTTTCTTTCTTTCCTTCATTTCCTTCCTTCCTTCATTTCTTCCTTCTTTTCTTTCCTAATAGCAAAAACAAGTTTTTTTTTTTTTGATTATTGCACCATGTTTTATTGGGCTGCTTTTAAGCCATTGCTGCCTTCTGTGTGCTCAATATTGCTCAAATTATGACTTTCAAATATAAAGCAGAATTTCAATGGAAAAAAGTCTCAGAATGCACAGCAAAATATGAAAGGAGAACAAATTTGAAGCACTGCCATTATTCAATGCAAGATTTATTCTAAAGCTGCAATAGTGAAGGCATTATGTTATTAGAGAAAAAAATTACACTTGAATTCAGTACAGCAAAACAGAGTGCAGAAATAGATTCACAAATATATAGCCAACTGGCCTTTAAAACTGAAATGAGGCAGTTCACAGGAGAAAAGATAAGTATTTCCACAAATTGTACAGAAATAACTACTGGATAACCACATACAAAATAAATATTAGATAAGAACCTCACACATTCATGAAAGTAGACTCAAATAACTCTTGAATTTTACAACGACCTTTTACATAAAATTAGTTGAGTTTAATTAAAATTTAAAACTACTACTCTGCAAAACAAGTATTCAGGAGAATGGCAAGACACACCACAGACTGCAAGAAAATTATTATAAAATGTATCTGCTACTCCCTGATAATCAAAATATATGAAGAGTTTTTAAAACTGAAATAAGAAAATAAACAACCTAATTTTTAAAATGGGCAAAATAGTTAAACAAATTTTGCTAAGATATGGAGAGATATGCAGGTAAACATTAGCAAGTAAAACCAGGAGATGATTCTTCCCCCCCACCCCACATTTCATTGATATGTATACGTGCAAAATTCAAGGTTTACAACGGAGTCGAGCATTTTGTGCACATACCTATCTTGTCAAGGTGACAAGGGCTTTCCCACTCTCCTTTTGTCCCTCTCCCTACCCACCCCACCATCCCTCCTTCTCCACCCTACTCCCCTCTTTCACTTTGTCTTTCATCTTAAGTTCCATGATTCTTAACACTATATATCATTTGAAAGTTTCTAATTAGAATAGCATTGAGGCAGTGATGAGTACCATAAGTATAGATGAAATCTGTAGAATTAGCACGACTTAATATTAAGGGAGACACAGAGCAACTATTTATGCCTGAGATGAGTGGAACTCTCATTCATTGTTGGTGAGAATGCAAAATTGTACAGCCACTTTATAAGATAGAGTGGCGAATTTTTACAAAGTTTAACAAGATGTAACATTGTTATCTGATTCAATAATCATAGTCCTTGGTACTCACTTGAAAACTTAAGACCAGATAAAAAGTAGCACATGAATGTTTAAGTGAGTTTTAAGTATAATTTTCAAAACTAAGAAGCAACCAGGATACCTTTAAGTAGGCGAATGGCTAAACAAATTGGGGTATACTTAGAAATGGAAGAATGGATTCAGTCCTAAAAGAAAATGAACTATCAAGTCGGAGAAAACTAGCAAATGTATTTCTCAGTGAAGGAAGCTAATCTTTAAAAAATGACATACTATATGAATTCAAGCATATAATACTGTGGAAAAAGTGAAACAATGGGCACCTTGAAAGATATTAGTGCTTTCCAGGGACTTGGAAGAGAGGGGATGAACCACAGAAGGTATTTGAGGCAACTGGACTATTCTGTATGACACTACAGTGGTGGATATTTGTCACGACTCATCTGTGAAGACCCATGGACTATGAGCGAGGCGTGTGAGCCCTCATAGTAATTTGGTCCTGAGTTACTAACATTGGGTCCATACTGGCTCATCAATAGTAACAAAGGTGGGATGCCAATACAAGGTCAGTGCAACAGTTGAAATGTTGGGGTGGGGCTCTGTGGGAATTTATATTTTCTGAACTTATAACTTTTATGCTAAGGGAAATAAACCAGACACTGAGGCTTAAAGATCACATGCTTTTTCTTATATAAGAAATCTGAAAAATAAATAATTAAAAGAGCAAAATATAAGAGAGAAAACAGGCAACAGAGAAGTAGAGGATGTGGAGATGGGAAGTAATTTGAGGATGAGGCGGGGCCGGGGGTGAGACGGGGAGGGGCAGAGAAAATCATCAATAGGTGGTATGTCTATGCAAGTCGAACGTAATCACGTACTAAAACACACTAATAAAATTTTTGTGGAAAATGAAATATAATATTCAATTGCTGTTTCTGAAGCACCTCTTTCCAAATAGAGCATGGAGATTTTTATTAATTTGGTCAGGGGAACTTTAGAAAATATACATGATTATCCAACAGGAAGTACCATCGGAGCTAAGGCTCGAAGGAGGGTCCCTTATGAGTGTAACTTCGATAAAGTCCGTTGTCTCAGGTCTGGAAGTGAGATTACCTACCAGTCTATGGCAAACAAACAGCAAGCATGCCTTAAATACTTTGGGGATCTAATTTTGGGGATTACCAGTAACTGTGATGTGCTGATATTAAACATCTTCTTTTACTTTTCTTGAATCCCCAAGGATTCTTGGCAGAGTTACCATCCAGTTGCTTTTCATAAAACTGAATCTATAATTCAACATAGCATATATTTTATTTATTTATATTTCTCTTTCTTGTACCAGCACATAGCTTTATCTGGATCTTCTTCTTCATGTTTATTTATCTTCGTCCAAAAGTTATTCTTTTTATTAGTGTGTATCTGCTATACACGGTATTTTCATCGACTTGAGAAACTATCACCGCAGAGACTGCGCTGGCTTCATTACTTTCACTTTTTCTCCCGTCCTGAGCTCTCACCGCCTCCGTATTTCCTCTGAAACTATTGTCACAAATATAAAGATTGTAAGCAACACACACGTGTCTAAAAGTTCTGTAGATGAGAAGTTTAAACTCAAGTCTTACAAGGCTAAATAATTATCAGCAGAGATTTTTTTCTTTTCTAGGCTCTTAAGGTTATTGCTTTTCTTTATTCAGATTATTTCTGGCAGAATTCAGGTGTCTGTGGTTGTAAGACTGAGCTCCGACCCTCTTTTCTGGCTAGCTGTCAGCTGAGGGCTCATCTTAACAACCATTCAATTATCAAGGCACGCCTAGCTTTGACTTTCTCCTGCCTCTGTCTCCATAGCATCCTATCTGACTGAGTCTTCTGCCTGTCTTCCATTTTCAAAGTGTTGTGCAGTTCCACGGAGCCCACAGGATAATCCAAGACCATCTTCCTATTTAAAACTCCACACATTTAATTCCATCTGCAAAGTTCTTGGAGCCAAATAAATGAATACCCTTGCTGGTCATTGTTCCTCTTACCAAAAACTTAATATGATTTGTGTGATTTTAAACTAATGTAGTCACCAAATACAAATCGTTTTACTGAATTATATTGCGTCTCGGACTCTTATTTTTAGCTTTTTTATACTTAAAATGATATATATTCTTTATGGGGCAAAATAAAGTGAAATGTATTGCTCGTATATAATCTCATGATCTGAGTAATCTAGTTAAAATGTCAACACAATTTTGATTTATTATTGTACTTGCATAAACACTTTGACATGATTGTTGTTGTATATCTTTTTATATATCTAGAATTATACAATTTTGAATTATTCTTTCCATAGACATGATACAATGAACAAAATCTATAACTTAATTTCTAAAGATATACACTTTTCAAAGATATGTATTATTCCACTTGAGACATCAGAGGATACTTTGTTAAACTTACCCTGTATGAGGGCATTGAGGTGGTTTCTAAGTAACAAGCACTGCTGGAATGATTACTTCCAAACAACTATGGGATTTACTTTTAAATTGTTTTACTGAGCATATGTTATTAAAATTATAATCTTTGCATTACATCCTAAAGGAGAACATAAAATACACTCATCTAAATAAACTCTCTTTTTATACTTATACATTTAAAAAATAGAGTACAATGTCTGGAGGAATGGCTCAGTGGTTAAAGCACTGCCTAGCAACAGCTATGTCAAGCGCTAAGTATTCGAGTTCTATTTCTCAGCAGCACATAAGCCAGGTGTGGTGGTGCACACCTGTAATCCCAGCACTCAGCAGGCTGAAGCAAGAGAATTGCTGTGAGTTTAAGGCCAGCCTGAGCACCATAGTGTCAGGACCATCCCGGAATACAGAGTGAGACTCTGTCTCTGTTTCTCTGTTTCTCTCTCTCTCTCTCTCTCTCTCTCTCTCTCTCTCTCTCTCTCTGTCTCTCTCTCTCTCCCAAAAGACAGTTTGTAAAAGATAATTGCATAACTTAGAAACTACAATAATTGTTAAGAAGTCAATATATCTAATGTTTAAAAATCTTTTAAAGTTAACTAGAAAGAAACTGTTTTACTCAACAGAAGAATTGGAAAATCACATAAACAAACTGCCTGTAGAAGGATAGATACCCAGTAAACTTGAAATACTTTTAATATGGTACTTAAATAAAAAATAATGTCCTAAAATATTTTTATATTATTACTATGATATAAAGTGATGAAAAATTTGGTGAAATCAGTAGACTTTAAATTAGTCATAAAGTTCATGTAGTCTTTTTGGAAAACAATTTGATAATATTCTTAAGAATCCTTTTGAATTTGCTGTAAAATATCATTACAAACAATAACATCTGTACTTTTTTAATAGTTCTATGTGGTAGAGGATTTTCTTGTTAGTAAAATCTCCTTCATTTACAGTCTAAAGTGGTCTATTTCTTATAAAAGTCATGGCCAACAAAACATCTTAACTGTTTTGTTAAGGTGGTATTGAGACTCTGCAGCTGGAACCAGCCATTTCGTGAGTTTGAAGGTACAGCTCTCTAGACAGCCAGAATTTTCCAAGACTTGAGTCTAAGGGCATGAACTGAGCTATTGATATAAAGGTAGGGAGAAGAATGGATGTAAGACCACTGTCACTTCAGTTACTATCTCAGTTACCTGTCAGTCACTGCACACCATACATGTGACCCACATCTAAAACGTGCGGTTTCTTTTAATTCGTATTTTAAAGATCTCAGTCCTTGCATGGGTCTCCTGCTCCACCACCGGAAAAACCTTGCTTGGAAGAAACTGTTTATCCCATGGGGCCCAGGAAACAGGGAAAGAAGGGAGCAGCTAATGAAGGGAATACATCCTTCTAGGCCACACCCTCAGTGAGCCATCCCTCCAATCAGGTCATGTCTCTTAAGTGCACATAGTATCATCAGTAGATGAATCCATTCATGAGTATAGCTCCCCGAGGAACCAATCACCTAATAAACACATGAGACTTTGGAGGAATATTTTAGATCCAAAACATAGCAGACACCAACTTCAAGTTCAGGAGTCTTCTAAAGTACCCTTAATCTTGATAACTGACTATGAGTAGGAAGGCTCAAAAGACTCACTGAAATTGGTGACACTCATGGAGTTTGTACAAGGAAAGGACACATTAGAATCTGCCAAGGGAAAACAGATAGGGCTGATGATGGGAGTATCCTAGATTTAAAACACCTTTTGTTCTCTAAAGACTCTACTCCTTGGAGACAGAGGCACATAACTGTGTGCAGTGTCAACCCGGTAAACTCAACACAACTACAGGACCCAGAGTTTTCAATAGGATTTATTGGGACATGATTGACTGATTGGTATACCACATTGTCTGAGGGGCTAACCGTGGGTAATTCTTACTTGGAAAGTTCCAACTATTTAGAGGTTACCTCCAAGGGGACAAAGATTCAACATCTTTGAGTAATACCAAATTTTCTACTACGTATACTATTATACTGTATTGTCCTTGTTTGGTTGTAATTTTCTTTTTACTCTGTTTAAGATGCTAATAGAGCTCCAAAATACATAAAGTAAAAACTTTTAGTTCAGAATGAAAAAAATAGACAATCTGAAATTATTCTTCAAGACTTTAACACTTCTCTCAGTAATCAATAGAGTAAGTAAATAGAAGATCAGTGAAAATATAATTAACTCAATAACACTGTCAGTGAACTCAACCTAAATGAAAATTATAAAAACACCACCTAAGAGCAATCAAATACACTCCCCCCCCAATAAAACATGTAAGACTTCAAAAAAGAAAGATATTATTCTGGAATATAAAATACCCCATAATAATTTTTAAATAAATCTTTTTAAAGAAACATGCAAAGAAAAAAATTAAATAAAATAAAGACTTTTTTGCCTATAGTAATTAAACTAGAAGTCAATAATGGAAGCATACTCAAGAATATCCTCAAATGTTTGCAGTTTAAACAATACACTTCCTAACTTACCCATGGGTCAATAAAGCAGGTCAAAATGGAAATTAGAAAGCCTTTTTAATTGAATAAACCAGAAACACTAACATAGAAAAAATTCTCTAAAGTATAATGAAAAGGAGCTTTCAGGGGAATATGCAGAATTATAAAATTATATTACAAAAGAACAAAGATCTCCAATCAATAATATTCAAGCGTGATAAAAAAAATACAGTAAATTCCAAATTTTAAAATATTTTTGTTAAAAAACTACTTGGTTTTCACACATCCCTCCAGTATTTCTTCTCACACTTTGAACACTATTCTTGCTTTGCTCTTGACACTTTTGGAAGCAGTTCTGAGAGTTTTCTTTTGTAGTTTTTAAAAGATGTGATAAAAAATAGGGTGAATGCTGTTACCACCGGCCGGGCAACACTAACGCAGGCTGGTAAGCAAGCATCGCAGAGAGTCACTGCCCACCTTGTTCTCCAGATGTACAACTGCTTACTGTTCTCCAAAGTCAGTATCACAAAAACAAATGTGTTAAAACGATCCTAGACAAAGGGGCAGCTACAACAGTGCAGTTGGAGGCAGCGATCAAATGAGAGATTGCTGGATATCATTAGTCATTAGGGAAAGATACAATAAAACCAAAATACTAATGGATGCTATGCATCCATTAGAATCATCAAACAGCAAAGACATCCAAAGCTGGTAGAGATGCAGACTGGCACATTGTAGGTGGCAGTAAAAGTAGATAAGTAAATAAGTCACCCACTTAGCAACACAATTTTAGCAACGTCTTACTTAACACACGACTTAGCAAGTTCTCTCTGCTCATTTGCCACCGGTTCTTACTAACTTGAAACTAAGGCCTATATCCATATGGCCAGCTGTACATATGCCTTTATATTCGTTTTAATCACATTTGCTCAAAAATGAAGAAACTTAAGTGTTTATCTGCTGGTGAATGGATCAACACGCTGTATCATATATATAGAAAAAGAATACTGCTTGCTAAGAACAAATGGTCACCTGATGTTTCAACCAAACAGATGAACCTCAAAACACTCTATTGACAGGGATAATAGAAGGTATCTGTGTTTGAGAAGATTTTAAGAACTTACCACAGTGCTAAAAAGCATTTGATCTAGAAGGTAGTCATGAGCATGTAGTTGGGGGAAAATACTCATTATATCGTCCAAATGAAATTTCTTGGTACAAAATTTATCTCAGTAAGACACAGATAAAGATCACTGAGAAACTGAGTCTTTTATGGAGGCTTAGAAGAAACACAAGACTGGGACAAGGTCTTGTATTGCCAGAAAATGAGGAAATGCTCAATAAGCAACAGGATGGACCTGGAACACGTGAGAGGGACAGACAGCCTCAGAGAAGAGCAGGTGGTCAAAGTGGGAGCAGTCTGAACAGGCCAATAAGTAATGGTATGAGTAACAGCAGTATATCTCAGGTAGGATAAATGTACATGACTCAATGCTGATACAAATAAATCATTGAACAAATAAAAATTGGAGAAAGGACACATGTTCTTTACAGAAAGAATTCCAAATAGGTTATGTAGATAATCACAAGTTTAGTACGCGGACCTGAAGTAGTTACCTTTTCTTCGAGTATAAATTGAATCTAGTGATTCTCCTCCAAAGAATATTAAACATAGAATGAAGAAACCTACCAAAGACAGTCTTAGCCAGGTAATTGAAGTTACACAGGCAAAAATTATATGGATATTTGATACATTTGGGTTCTCAGATAGGATCTTAAAAATTATTTTTCTTAATAATTCTCAAAGGTTATTTAATAATTCTTAATTTTTTTCTTCCTATTTTGAGTAGTTTTATTTTAAACAAACACATATTTTCTCTAAATTATTCTAGAAATGATATTCTTTTAATATTATCTATTTTTTAAGATTTTTTATTTGCCATGGAAAGAATATAGCTTTTATTTAACTCTTAGATGGCAATGTAACGAGTATTTATGTCCTTTTTTCTTACCTCTTGATTTTTATATCACCGTCTTTGTTGAATTTCATAATTTATATTTTCAAATATATGATATATTATTATCTAAAGTGTACTGTAATTGTTTGTTTCCTCACATTTTAATATTTTTCTATTACTTTGTGTAGCTTCTGCATTTTTCAGATTCCATATAATATTTTTCTCAATATTTTTCTAATTTTTCTCTTCATAAAGAACATTCCATTCTCTTTTCGTCAATATGGTCTTCTGGTGATAGTCTCCCTCTCTCTCTCTTTCTCTTTCTCTCTTTTTCTCTCATTTATTAAAAATATTCTTCCTTCATTTTTATGACTTCATTTGATGTGGAATTCCAAATCCACATGTTATTCTAGCAACATTTTAAATATTTAATTTTATAGTCTTCTGCTTTCACCATTTCTGCAAATTTAGTTACCCGTTTTATTCTTATTGCTTTGATATTTCTCTCTCTGCTTTTACTGATACAGAATTTTCTCTTGTTGTGAATGGTTAGTGATAATAATTTCATATAATACTAAAATAATCTTCAAAGGATTTATATATTTTTCAAATTATAGCTTATTATCTCTCCTGAGTGTTGAGAAGTTTTATTTATTATTTCTTCAACAACTACTATTCATTCTGATGCATACTTTTTCATTTTTCTTTTATGGTTTTTAACACCCACATTTTAATTTTTCTTTTACTGAGCACTCTAAATATCTGACTCAGTTTTTATTTCAAAGATTTGTGTTTTGTTTTTAATTTTGCAAACATTCTTCTAAGCTAATATCCAATACACTAATTCTCTCTTTAGCTGTCTTTAATCTGAAGCTCTGCTAGTAATGCGAATCAGTTTATATTGATCTTGTGTGTAAATTTTTTCGTCTCCGCCTAAATTTTCCATTCTGTCTTCATATCCATGAATATAATAAAACAATTTTTATACCATGTGCTAATATTTAAAATACCTGCAAGAATTTTGTTTAGCCAGTTGCTTTTGCTGTTTTTCTCATATTATAACGTGGGGTTTTGTGCACATCCTTATCTTTTTTATCACATAGTGAACACTTGACAGAGTGCTGTGTTTTTGACTCTAGTTTAACCATTGAAAAAGGCTGCTGCCCTTAGGGATAGCACATACTTATTTTTAAAGCAGAGCTAAACATGCTCTCTCCCAAGTATTTTACTTTTGTAAAATATATTAAAACATTTCTTCTTACATTTTAGAGATATATTTCAGTAGGACAAACTATTGCATTTACTTTCTTCAAGCTATCTAGTCACTCCATTGTAAGAGTCTGAGAAAGAAAAAACATAATTAATCAAGGTCAATAAAGAAAGTATCCATGCCTGTAATCCTAGCATCATCCTGAGTCCAGGGCCAGCCTAGAATCCACCAGTGGATTAAGACCATCCTAGGCTAAAAAGTGAGACCCTGTCTCAATATAAATAAATGAAGAAGGAAGTAGCCATGTAGTCCTGGTTATATCCTCTATCCTCTTAAATGACCTCATATATATATATATATATATATATATATATATATATATATATATATACACACACACACACACACACACACACACACACACACACACACACACATATGAATTAACAATATGCGCTTTCTGTTTGCATGGCCCTAGATGGTTTCATGTATTTACATGCATTTACACTAGAATTTTGTCATTGTTAATTATATTCCCATTTATATCTTGACCTAAGGCATAGGGGAAAGTTTGAAAGTTATAAAAATAGCTAAATTTGACTGGTTACAGAAAGATAAAATACAAGAATACTATAAATGATGAAATTCTAACCCAATGCGAATGGAAAAAGGTATAAATGGGTTTGAGGGATCTATGTTAGGAATGGGAGGAAAGCAGTATATTTGTCATGAAAACTTCCCAGCAGTGTTCAAGCTACAGCTTCACCATAAGTAAAGAATAGACACAATGTCATGACTTTTATGTACTTTTAAAAACTAGTGCATTAATTCAAAATATTTCATCTCTGAATAAATTGTGTATAGTAGCAATTTTCTCTTATTTTTGCACATTGCATTATCTGAATAATAAAACAGTGTATTGCCACCGAAACAAAGAAATATTCAATCCCCATTCCAGGAGACCCCAGAGACAATTCCATTTATTTTAATCTTTTCAAGTAATGGTATAAATATAATTTGTATTGTTCTACAGAAACTATTTTAGTTTAAAAAATATGTAATCAGCTGCCTTCCTTTCTAGCTTAAGGTACGTGTGACCAGAAAGACCTTTCCAAAATAAGATTGTAAAATGGCTTTGATAACAGAGAGGGCTATTTTGCCCAAGTTGGAATACATGCAAGGAGGCTATGATAGACATCACGCCAGAACCTAATGTTTCTAGATAAACATGTCTGGTCGTGGATGATTTTAAAACACATATCTGCTTTCCTGTATTTCTTCTACTCACTATTATTGTTAAATCCAACTCTAAAATTGGAATCTGTGGCAGAGGAGCAAGTTGTTCTCCGTGGAGGGTTATCAGGGCTATAATATGCAGTTTTCCTTTTCCCAGAGCTTTAATTGTTACCAGTAATCTAACAATTTACTTTGAATTGTGAGAAAAAGGAAAAAAAAAAGCATCCATCAAGAAGAGTCAATTGGATTGAGAAACATAGAGCTGTTATGTCATAGCTCCAGATTTCTCATCGGAAAATCTCTCCCCCAGCTATGGGAATGTAATGTTGCTTGGAAAACTCCGAAGGAATCAGACCCTGCTTCTTGTATCCCCTCACTTTTTTTTTTTTTTTTTTTTTTTTTTTTTTTTTTTTTTTTTTTTTTTTTTTTTTTTTTGTGGAGTAAAAGAAGCAAAGAACTCCCATGCCAGAGTGAATCACCAGCCTGGAATTCACACGTAGCCCTAGATGAGGGCGCTCCAAGCTGCGAAATGGCAAATGCAATTCTGAGGTCAGAGGACATTTCCAAAGTCAGCCTCATCCCACTCACTGGTTCTCAACTCCAGTTCTGTCTTGTCGCTGTAAACAAAGCAGTAGCACTCACAGAGATAAAGGGAGAGATGTGGATGCAAAGCCCAGGAAATGGTTTGGAAAACATGACAGGAAGAAAAAAAAAAGGTAAACTCCAGTGAGCTAGAAGCCAAGGATGAAAAACCTAGAGTGACTCATACTGAGTTCTGGGAAGATGTCTCCGATCTTGTTAAACAGAATCAACCATATCTCTACCAAGGTCGATTCTCAGAGGGCTCTGAAGTCATGTGGTGGATTCTACTATGTTCCTTCATCGATGGCTGTGCTGTCTAGGCTAGGGGGAAATGTGAAAGTTCCATCTGGCAAGAACGGAGCCAGTCTCCAGGGGTCTCTATTAAGGGACACATTCAGCTAGCAGGTACCTTCGCATTTGCATCCATGAACAGTAACTCCAAGTGCTTTAGGTTAACCGAACATTTATGTACATTCCAAACACGGATTGCAAGTTGTTGGCTTCTTGGCAATTGTTTCATTTTTAGATAATTTTTCTTATTACAAATGTGATAAATGTACAGAAGAGAACATTTAGAAAATATGAGCATACAGAAGCACACAGAAAAAAAAATAATGTTATCCTGTATGGTATTAGTTTCCTTCCTTCCTTCCTTCCTTCTTTCTTTCTTTCCTTCCCCTCAATCTTTCTTTCTTTCTTTCTTTTTTCTTTCTTTCTTTCTTTCTTTCTTTCTTTCTTTCTTTCTTTCTTTCAAGACAGAGCTGCACTCTGTAGTCCAGCTAGTCCTGAACTCACCACTTAGCCCAGGCTGGTCTTGAAGACACAGCAAAGCTTGTAACTCAGTTGTCACAGTCCTGGGATTACAGATGTGCACCATTACGCCTGGTTTATGTGGTACTAGAAAATCAAATCAAACTCAGGGCCTTTGTACTTGATAAGCAAGTGCCCTAATCTATGGGCTTTTCCTCAAGTCCTGTGTTACCATTATTAAAAAAGAAAAGAAAAGGAAAAGCAGTGATCTATGCATAATTTAAAATTTTGATTAATTACCATGACATACAAACACCAAGTGATTATGTATGTAGTGGTTGGAGAATAGTTTGCAAATAGAGCAATAAATGTTAATAAACCTCTAGAAAAAGGAAGTCAAAGAAGATTCATGTTAACAGAAGTTATTTGTAGAATGAGTGAATTACTAATGAAGATTAAAAGAAACCAGAAAGATTGTTGGCTTTATACAACTGAATTGCTCAATTCTTTATGAGAGTTTTTATCAATCTACATTCTCCTTTGATCATTATTTTGATTTAGACATGTAGAACTTTGAGTAGCCCTCACATGAAACCTACATTGTATGTAGCTAAAAGAGATTTGAAAAATAACATGAATCAGCACAGGTAGACAGTCAGGTTTGACTGAATTGTGTTGTGTTGATAGGACTTGAAACTGGGAAGGTGAGGAAGAGTTTGTTCTTCAAGAAGACATTGAAAACCATGTCAAAGTCTGTTGTTATCTTGAAGTTGTTGAGGGAATGTTTTTTTTTTTTTGTGATACTGAGACTTGAATGCAGGGCCTTCACAATGAGCTACATCTCTTTCCTTTTTTTATTTTAATTTTGAGACAAGGTCTTACTAGATAGCTAAACTGATCAGGTTGCACTTGAACTCATGGTTCTTCTTTTACAGCCTCCCAGAATGTTGTGTCTATTTTTTGAGAGATCCTGAGGGCCAAGTGAACAAAGGATGTAGTAGGACAGAGTTCAATCTGCACCTCTGACAGAAGTTGGAAATAATTGCTGTGAAGAAGGAAGAAAAAAACTCAGTACTCTACACAGATGCCTGAATGAGACATAATACGGCTGAGTGTAAGAATCACACGTTGGTAGTAAGAAATAGCTGTCCATAAATAAGAATAGAGTGAGCAGAGATATTCAAAATAATCTGATTTGTTCAATATGTAGAGTGGATGTCTTGAGGGGAACAGGTATAGAAAGGACCAAGAATTAAGGAAATATACTTTATAAGCCAAATTAAATATGAATGCAAGTGAGGAAAGATGGAATAGATTGGAAGAAACTAATATCACAGTGATACTTGGCATCATATGCATATTCAATAAGAATGGAGCATAAAGAAAGGTGAAAGAAACTGAATTTGTGGTTAAAAATGGAGTAGTTAAGTTTTAATACTTATCATAGTACCTGCTAGTGAAGAAGTCAAGGTTAAGGCAAAAGCACTGCACGAATGGAGCAAACGTGAAGAGAATTGACGTCAAGACTCGAATCACAGAATTGACCATGCAAGTTGTTGGGGCCTTCAGGGCCCAAGAGCATCAGCATCGCTCACCTTGGCCGAGTTCCTTCCTTTCCAGGAAGAAATGTTACTAATTGTAATTTAAGCCAGGTGTTGTTTGCTTAAACATGGAACTGCCAGTTTAGATAATTAAGAGGCTAAAAAAACAACTGGAGTATCCCATCCTCCTTCCTCTCCTCATTTCCTCTCCCTGGATGACCCCCACTGTTTGAGGCCTTGCTGATTGGCCCAAGATAGTTTCCGCAGTCTATTTAAGCCCCTGTACTTCCCAAATAAAGCGAGACAGCATTCACTGAAATGACTCCCAGAGTGTGTTACTCTGTCCTCTGACTCCCTCCTCAGCTGTTCTGGGGTCCCTGCAGAACAGAGACCCCTACAGCAGGTTACATGAACACTACAGTTGTCTAGGATATGATTCACAGTTTTCTATGAATAGGATAAAGACACAAAACCATTAGTGGTTGACATAATTTAATATGTTTTCTATATCAACACCAGGATGAGTAAACTAAGGTCACTATAGCCTAATGGATCTTACTTTGACCAATAAACTGCATAGAGCAGAGTTACTCCAACAACATAGCTATATACTGAATTTATAATTTATCAACAGTATTAATCCCTTAAGAACCAGATAAACTCTCATATCACCTAATCTACACCCATGCTACACTGGTAGAGTATTCAGGCTCTATACTCAGCCTGTGTATGTTCGAATCCAGCCATTGACATTACAGAATCCCTAATCCAGTCAAGACAAGTCATGAAGCTTTCCTGAATCTTTATTTTCCTGTCTGTGGCATGGAAATAGTACTAGTTATTTCTATTTCAACTCATAGAGTTTTGAAGATTAAATGAAAAAATTGCATAAAGCATACAGATTGGCACTCAGTTCTCAACACATACACAATCCACTTCAGCTCCTTTTGTCTAAAGACTTTTTTTCATTCCACACCAACCATGAGTCCCTGGTTGACACTTTCTAGAATCACATGCCAAATGTTTTTTTTTTAAACATCTCCATCTCTCTTTTAAGCTGTGAGCTCTGGCACACGGAGTGCTCATCCTGAAAAATTAAGTACCCGCTGTACAAGAACATTTGATAGCATGGTGTTGAATAAAATAAATTATCAAATAAGGGATGATATTTTCCATATGTGGTAGAATGATTTAAGAATTATGGGAAAGTGGTTCTTAGCTATCTTTGTCTACGTCCTCAGCCCAGTTTCCTAAGCCTTGCTGTTAATAGATTGAATTTCAAAAGGAGGACAATGTCAAATATCCTGCCATTGCTTAAATTTTTCAAAAAACATTTATAAACATTAAATAAAGCTATCTTTATATATTTTATGGCTATATACTTTGTTGTCACAAATTCAAAATAAAGCAAAGTAAACTTACGTAAAAAAGAAAGAATGTTTTCATATTATATCAAACTATTCAGTTCAAAAAATGCTCTTTGTGAATGTTGACTCCTTCTCAGATTTAACTACAATACCTACCTTCCGCTAAGGTGAGACTAACTGGTGTAACATATGAGAAGCTTCACGACAATTACTGGCATGCAGTAAGTAGACAGCTGGTTAGGATAATGATTATGGTGGTTAGTTTTAATTGGCAGCTTGACTGAGTGAAGGGATGAACAGGTAACAGGTAAGTTATCATTTCCAGCAATGTGTTTAGGAGCGTTCCTACAAGAGACTGACTTTTGGGCCAGAACTGAGTAAGCAAGATTTGTCCTCATGAAAGTGTGCCATCATTGTCCAGTTGACTGAGGGCTCACATTGAACCAAAAGGCAGGCAAGTTTACAGTCTCTTCCATAGGCAAGTCACCGATCTTCTCTTAGACATCAGAGGCCCAGACTCATGGGGCCTTGGACGCTAAGGCTGTACACCAGTCACCTCCCGGGCTTTCAGGCTTGCAGGCTGAATGTTCTGACATAGAGTCCTTTAGCTCTCAAGCCTTGGAATGAACATAGCAATTACACTATTGATTTTACAAGATCTCCTGGAAAGAGAGTCTATCATGGGTTTCTTAGCCTCCATCATTTCATAAGCCAAGTTCCATACCAAACCTTTTAAAATATATTTTACCTTATATGTCTCTATTTCTATGCCTTTTATCCATCTATCTGTCTCTGTCTATCTACCTACCTATTGACCCATCTACACATCCTATTCTGTTTCTCTGGAGGACCCTACTGATAATATTGACAGTTACAATGATGATGGCTTTCATGGCGGTGATAGTTACATTGATGATGATAACATGAACATGTGTTTGCACAGAAGTGACTTCTATAATTTTGATTTTGGTTCAGATTCAGCTCCTTGACTGGCTTTGCACAAATGAATTGATAGTTCATTATATTTTTATTTGTGTATGTTTGTGATGCATATTCACTTCCAAGGTTTCCAGGAGATTTTGGTTGGATTGCTCAGATCAGTGTTTCTGTTCTCCATTTCACATAGGCCATATACATTCTGGCCCATAAGTCCAGGCTTGAAGCCTCACCATCAGATGGAGTAATTCAACTAATTGGTTGTACTACCACTGAAATCATATTGAAAACCAGATGGGCAACCCAAGGTTTTCCTCCTTGGGGCTGCTGAGGGCGCAAAGGTGACTATAATCTCCTGAGAGCATTATAAAGCCCTTGATTCAGGTGTCACCTGGCTATTTCCACTTTATT
This sequence comes from Ctenodactylus gundi, assembly GCA_004027205.1. Lineage (NCBI taxonomy): Eukaryota > Metazoa > Chordata > Mammalia > Rodentia > Ctenodactylidae > Ctenodactylus > Ctenodactylus gundi. The sequence goes on along the minus strand of PVKB01007009.1, from coordinate 22,852 downwards.
TTTGAATAAAATGTATAAAGACCTCTACAAACCTATGCCCCAATTTATTTTATGTAGTATTTTTTAACAAAAGAGAGAAAGCATGTGTCTTGAATCATAGTACATATCTTTTATTAGAATTTTGAAATACGCACATGGTCATACAGTAGTATCTGAACAACTAACAATGTATGTGATGTCATAATTACACAACTGAAATGAATCATTGTGTTTGTGCACTAGTTTTACCATATGTAATAATTCCAGTGGAAAATGTCCTCATTAAAACTTATATTTTAGTACTTTGTTAGTTGTGGAAGAAATGACTGATTATTTTTCCAAAATTAAACATATGAATTAATTAGTTTTTCTCTTTTTTTTCCTCCAAGAAATTCAGTAACAGCTTCTTGTTGCACCAAGGTAATTTTTTCCATGGGTGATTACTGAAATGAGAGAATATTTTTCTTTGTCTATTTTCTGTTTTTTTTTTTGTTAGACATCAGTAAAAAAATCTATTTTTTAATGGTCATTTTTTAAAGCACTTGTGTTGGATAAACTGGACCACCGACATATTTGCCTGAACTACTGTTTTAAACATGAACATTTTTGAGATTTTTTTGAGGATGTCACATTACTCTGCCAACTTGTGGTATCAAGTGAGGACTGAGGGTTTCCTGCATATACAAAGCACCTTGAGCATGAAGAACAATGCTGAAGAAATTGCACTAACAGGGTATTGGGATTTAGAACTAAAATAAGCTTCCAACGTCTCGTTTGTTCAAAGGTGGAGCTTTTGAAATGTGATTGGAACATAGACGTGGGATATTCATTAGTGGATTGACTTAATGTTAAATGCACAGCTAAATGTGAAGTTAGAAAATTCGGCTTGGAGGCTTGGTTGGAAGTGGTGTGACACTCGGCATGCAATCTGGTAGAGTCTATTTTATCTTATTATCTTTTTTATATTCTGCCTTTGCTTCTTTCCTTCTTCTCCCTCAGTCTCTTTCTGTATCCTGGCTGCCATGGGTTGAGCAAACATTCACCTATTATGGCTTTTTGCCATTTGGATTCTGCTTCGAAACCAGTCAACCATGATTTGAACCGTCAGAAACCGTGAGTTAACTGCGTTGTAAGTATTGGATATTTTGTCCCACCAATGGGAAAATGACCATTGTGTGGACCTCAAATTACTCTGCAAAATATAGTAACCAAAACTGTGGGCTACTGACATAAAAGCAGACACATAGACAAATGGATGAAATTAATCGAGTGCCCAGAAATATCCCCACACAGAGAGAGCCCAATGATTTTTGAAAAAAAAATGTTAAGAACATGTATTTTTTTCATAGATGGTGACTTGAAAATAGTCTGTATGAAGAAGAAACCAGACCGTTATCTCTTATCAGTTACAATAAATTAAATCAAATGGAGCAAATACCTGAATATAAGACTGGAATCCATCCAACTGTGAGGAGGGAAAATAGGAAACATGCTTCAGTGCATTGTCAAGCATTTTTTTTTGACAAGGCTCCAAAAGTGTGGGAAAAAAGTAAACTAGACAAATGAATTGCATCAAACTGAAAAACTTCTGCACAGCAAAGGAAACAAAAGAATGGAAAAATAATCTATACATTGGATGAATATGTTTCCAAACTATCCTTTGACAATGGGTTAATATACATCTACCTGACATTAATTAACATTCAAAAACTCAATAGAAAAATACAAGTCACTAGATTTAAAACTGGTTAAAATAGGCATTTAAATAGGCACTTTTTGAAATAAAACATACACACTTTTAATACAACTATAGAAAACAAACACAACATCACTAGTCAAGTAAAATGCAAATCAAAAGCACTTGATTTTTGAGGCATAACTTCACTCCAGGAAGAATGACTATTACCAAAAATACTAAAATTAATAATGCTTAAGAGGATATATAGAAAAGGGATAACTTCTATGCCGCTGGTAGGAACATAATTTCCAAGCCATTTTAGAAGGCGGTATGCAAATTCCTCAAACATTTAAAAATAGATAGGCTCCGGAAATTACCAATGCATGCAAAAGATCTCTGTAACTTCCATGTTCACTGCAGAGCTATTCCCAGTAGCCAAGTTGTGTAAACAACCTATGTGTTCATCACCTAACAAATGGATGAAGAAAATGTGATACATATCCTCAGAGAATATTTGTCCACCATAAAAAAATTCTGTCATTTGTGATGGGACAGATAGAACTAGAAATCTTTTTGTTCTGTGAAAGACAAATATTGCATAATTTTATTCCTATAAGCAATATTTTTTAAAAAAACTGTCCATCATAGAAATCAAGAGTGAAATGGTGGCTATCAGAAGTGGGGGAGGGTTTGGGGAAGAGACCAGAAGAGGTTTCTCAAGGAGGCCTAAGTTGTGATTAGATAGGACCAAGAGGATTTTTTGTGCTATTGCATACTAGAGTGACTATAGAAAACAAAAATATATCATGTATTTCAAAAAACTACAAGAAAGAATTTTGAGCGATTTCTCAAAAAGAAGGGAATGATGTCTGAGATGATGCATATTGTAATGTGATTTAAACATTGTATTCCCCCTTAAACACTCATAAATAGTCATGATAAATTCCCACCTCTAGTTAATATATTAAAGATCACTGAGAATTAATTATTAATCCAGGAGCATTGCTCAACTTGAATTGAAACCTTAGTTGGTCTGACCACTTCATTTTGCTGAGTTTTTGGTCTATCTAAGATGAGAAAACTAGAAGTCTAATGTACTGTGTCAGATGGACCCGCAGAGAAAATGAAAGCTTATTCGCTTTTTTCTCTTTTTATAAAACAGAATGTTCATTAAGGATTACACCTTCTCCTAATAACAGTATTTAAGCAAAATATTCTGATGGATCTGCCCATTTAATGAGAATCAATTCTAGGTAGGGTTAGGTGGTGGGTACCAATCACCTCTTTGGAAAGATGCAAAGCAGGGATAAAAAATGTTGGTGGTCTGCGAGTCCATTGCTAGAGAGGTGAGTGAGTTCTAAAGTGCACTACAGAGTTAGTGCTTGCTGTTAAACCACTTCCTGATTCTTTCGGAGTAGCTGACCACTGGTACAGTCCAGAGAATGACTTCTCCCCACTCTCTCTCAACTTTGATCTCCAGTGGACATAAAAGTTATCATTGGTATATGGCCTGCTAGTTTTCAGACATAAACATGACAGAGAGGCTATTTTAGGAAATAGGCTCCTTAGACATATCTTCAGAGAGAGAGAGAGAGAGAGAGAGAGTAAATAAATAAGTGGAATTCGGCTGAGTTTTGAGTGACCACTCATTTTGAGTTCCCATCCTTGGTTCTGAGCTTTACTGTGTCCCTCCAAACACAGCTTCACAAGACTGCAGTTCCGTCTTTCATGAGAGACAACACGAGATTCCAAACAAGAAATTTGCTGAACAATCTACATAGAAGGGAATATTCAATTAATTAATTAATAATTCAATTAATAAACGCCAACTTCATTTTTTTTTCTAACAGGCTTAGAAACCCAGTGCCAGCTGCCATTTGATTCAATTCGAATCTCTGAACATTCTGAACAATGAGATGATCAAATATCCAGTGCACGATGAGAAGTGACACCCTGTGAACTGGTTTGTCTACATGCCTATTGATATGTTGGCTCCAGGCAAGGAAACTTACCTGCAATGTACAGTATTGACTGCTGAGCCACCAGATTCGAAAGGAGGACGTGTAAAAGACCTCATCAAAACCAGGATGCAGGTATTGCTCTCTTTCATACGCTTTTCAAATTAGCGGGCCTGGGGGGATTACAAAGAGATGGATTTAATTTACTTAAAGAATTTTACTGATTGTAGATAGCACACAAAAATTAAATCGGGTGATTACTGTCAGTTTCAAAACTGGAAGGGTCAAAATTTACAGTACGGAAGGGAAGCGCTCAATGTGAAATCTGTTCATATTTGCCAATGCTAATTGAATAAGCATACTGAGGAGATAAAACTCGCACAGCAAATTACCCTGGTATGCAAATACATAGAATTTCTATAACCCCAAAGTATTGCAGTGAAAACTTTTTACTAAACAATGTGACCACCTACAGTTAACTGATCTTTTGCCAAAATATATATGCCTGAATATGAAGCCATTTTCCTCTTTGCAGGGAGAAGAGTGTGAAAATGTAGTGTGTGTGTTTCTTATTTTCTACTTATTACCTAATATCTGGTTAGGATTGGTCATTTGTCCAATCTGAATCTTCATTTTTATGACTTTCCATATGTGTTTAACAAGGTAGCAAGTATGTCATCAGAAAATATAGATTATGGTCCCAGCATCGCTAGCAACACTGGTGAGGGGAGATAGACATTTAACCATGGCATGTTTTGCCTTCTTCATACACAAAATTAAAATAGTGGTGGGATGGAAACTAAAAAGCCTCACGCTGGAATCTGTGAATGCCCAGGATTCGCCAAGTCTTTGAATTCATTGTTTGAACTCAAATACGTTGTGCCAGTGCTATGGCAAATCAGGTCCAAATATTTTGTCAGGTTCTCAAATGAACCTGTGTAACCCCAGAAGTGTAAATCGTCTTGACTAAATGACTCTATGGTCTTCCCAATAATATTGTTCAATGACTATTTAAATGTTAAGTGGCAAGTTCACTTGATATAGCATTTCAATACTGCCAGTTTTTTTGCCTTTTAAAATGTTTGAAGATAAATTAATTGTTTGATGACTTCTTTACCAAAAGCCTACGGAACAAACATCTCAATGATCTGTGCATTCCTGATAAAGAACATGAATTTTGGTGGTATGTATATTTTCTAGAAGAAAAGGTATTTATCAAATTCTCATTTTCTTAATTATGGAGAAGTCACCAAGAACCAAATTTGCCCTAATTATTTTCTCTAAAAATGGATTATCAGGGGTCATCGGCAGGTGCACTCGAACTCTGCTTCTTGACTGGTCATTTTAGCTTCTCAGCAAATAGCTGGGACTTTAAACACAGATGTTCATTGTAGAGTGAGTTGATAAAATGTTAATATTGGCTAGAGGAATGTCATAGTAATTAAACCACTTGCCTAGCAAATGTAAGACCCTGGGTTCAATTCCCCAGCACCACATAAAGCTGGGCATGGTGACTCATGCCTGCAATCCCAGCACTTGAGAGGCTGAGGCAGGAGGATTGCTGAGTCCAAGGCTAGCCTGGGCTACATAGTGAGTTCAGAACTAGCCTGATCTATAGATAGAGACCCTGTCTCAAAAGAATAAATAAATGTAATGCAAGTGTTTAAGAAATTGAAGCATTTCTAGCTTTTTTTTTCTTTTTCTTCTCCAATTTCTTGTCTTCATGAGTCAAATTTTAAAGTAGGGCCATAGGCAACAATATTTTGAGTGTTTTATATATAATCTTCCTTCCTCAAATAGAGTTCTACTTAAAATTACTTTAGTTTTGGGAGCAACTTTTCTTTACTGGTCAAGAGCCACAAAAGTCTTCACACCCATTGGCCAAGTATTTACATAACATGGTTCTATTATTTTAAAATATCTAATATAGACAGAAAATATGTTGCTTAAAATGCTGTCGTGCAAAATAATTTATGAAGTCAGACAACAAATATATATATATATATATATATATATATATATATATATATATATATAGTATTATTGGGATTGAAATATCCACATAATGTTATGTAGTAGTTCTAGAAAAGCGTGCTGAAGATCTCACATTATGGAAAATAAAAGGCAAAATGTAAAAGCAATTATAGTCTGAATAAAAAAATTAATAAGAGTAGTTAATAAGTGGTGAGATAAAAGGTAATTTATTCTTTTCTTTATAATTTCTATCTTTTTAGTTTTATAATGACAATGCATTGCTATACTCATATTACTATATTCTTATATGTAATACTAAATATCAATATATAGTATATAAAACTAAATAGATTTATTTTTTCATTTTTTCAATCCTAACACCTCACACAGTTCTGAAATGTAAGGAGATATTATGCAGATTATTATGCACACATACAAAAAGGCATGGATAATTTTTTATTTCAGTAATTTTGATATTTAAGCTCTTATAAGTTGAAGATAAATTTATATGGATGCTGAGATAGTGTACATATTTTTAAGTAAGTTTTTAATTATCTATCCTGGATAAGTTGCAAGCTTACTGGATGGATGACAATGTTGTTTTCTTTTATATTGAGGCCAAATGAAGTTCTGGAATTACTTATTTTGCCCATATAAGGACCACAGATATACTATACAATTTTAAGCATCCTTTGAAGGGAAAAAGAAACTCATTTCTTAACCTACCCCTGAAACAATTAGAAGGACAAAGATTCTTACCAATTTCCACAAATCTGTTATATTTCAGAATTACCTTGCCTTCCCGTCTGACCAGAATACATTCTTTAAATTTTCCTTTTTCTTAAAGATGACGGGTCTAATTTGCTGTCTAATAGGACAGTTGTGGTCTGACAGAGGAAGGCCTCAGTAAACCTCGAAGCCCGGGAGTTTGAGTTCAAATTCAAAACCGTTTACTGTTACTCTCTACACTCCAGCTCTCTTAAATTACCATCAGTAACTTACTTACTAGTCTTTGAACAGCATAGGCTTATGCTGTGAAATTTTGAAAGCCATTATTATATGCACAGTATTTAGGGAGAAATGAAATCTTGCCTTTGTGATTCTACCCTAAAGGGTGATGGCAAAGACACAAAGACTGATGAAGCACACGATATTTGAATCTAATATTTGGTTCCTTTGCAGTTGCTACCTCAGATAATAGAATATTCCCTTGTGTTGTCGCTGAGGCATTTTCATTTCTCACTGGCTATTTCATGCCATTCTGAGCATTTAGCCTAACACCAGTCCCATCATGTCAGGCTAGAAATGTCCTCTTGTCACTGAACATAAGTATTTGAGATTTGTTTGGACATAGAACAATAATGGGCAGCTGGGAGGTGTTTTTGGTCAAGGATTAAAAAAATGACACATCTCTGAACTGGAAGGGTAGATCAGAACTTGGTTTACAATTCCTTTTGGGAATGGAAATACAAATATCAACTAACTGTTAATTTGAAATGAAGGGGTTTGACTGCTCCCCCACACTGAATTTACAGGGTAGTGAGAGTTCCAGTTAACTGTAAACATGCTTTTAAAAATCCAATTTCTCCTTTCAAATGGCTTGCAGGGGCGCAGTCTCACAAACTTTCTGATGTATAAGTACCAAATATACTGTGGCCATAAAATTCTTGCACTAGGTTAACTACACAATTTGCTAATAACGTTGGCTGACATAGCCCATGAAAATCACTGGCAGGCTAAGTTTTGGCACGTGTACAAAGTTTTTATTGAACACATGCTGCCAATGAAATTTGTGGTGCTTACTCATGACCAGTCACCCATGTCGTATGTGTGTGTATGTGTGTATTTCTCAGAACTCTTCTTTAGCTTCCTGAAATCTTCCTACTAATGTTTTCATAGGTTATGGAAACTTACTGCCCCTTTCTGATGCAATAGTTTGTATAACCCCATGGATCAGTCTGGAGACAACAGCAAATCTACCTCATCGTTTTTGTATTGAATAGGTGTATTCAGGTGGACGCAGCGGTGCACTTCTGAATCCCAGCACTGTGCAAACCTGAGGGAGAAGGATTGCATGTTTGAGTCTAGCCCATCTAGCACAGAAGTGAGACCCTTTCTCAAAGTGATAGGACAAAAAGGGCCAAAAATGTAGTTCAGGGACAAGATCCCAATACTGCTTACCTCAATACTGCTCATACATGCACACACGCGCACACATGCACACACGAATACTTCTGTAATCTCACACCTCAGGTGGGTTGGAGTCACCACCTGGCCCACAGATCAGTGCGATACAAGTGTAAACAGGGTCTTCCATGGGCAGCAGCATGGAAACCACCTTGAGCTTGGGTATGTGATTGTCCCTCCAAGATCTGAGCTGTGGAGAAAGGCTGGTGCTTTTCTAAGTATGCAAAGGATCAATGGAAAATAATCTCTTGCTGGGCAAGTTTTTTGTGTGTTTTTGTTTTAGCCTCACCTTTTAAAAATATGTACAATTGCACACACACACACACAAACACATACACACATATTATATTTTTAATATGAAAGTATATATACAACCTACAAAAAATCAAATGTTATAGGTCATCTTTTCAAAAATTTTTAAAAAGGCCTAAATAAGAAAAATTTAGAGGGCTATTGGCATAGATCAATAGCTAGAGCACTTACCTAACATTTACAAGGCTCAGTGTTTGATATCCCAGCACCATATCAAAACAAGAACGACAAAAACATTACCCAGGCATGGTGAAAAACATCTGTAATCCCAACACTCAGGAGGCTGAGGCAGGAGGATTGCTGAGTTAGAGCCAGCCTAGGCTACACAGTGAATTCAGCACTAGTTTAGAGCGAGAGAGATTCTATCTCCAAAGAAACCTCAAAACAAAACAACACCACCGATTTCCAGCTTATGCTGACAATAAGTTTGAAAGTTTTATTTAATTTTCTATCTTAATTTTTTTGAATATTTTTCCACATTAGGAAATTATAGTTCTTGCTCTGTAGCTGAATGTTTCAACTGAGACTTTATTAAATCAAGTTAAGAAATAGCATTGTGGCAGTCACAAGCCAGGAAGGAGCCTCTGATCACCCTGACTTACACATACATGTTGTTCATACCTATTGTGCTTGGCACCTTTCCGGGGGCGGGGGGGCAGAAGAGCTGTGTCACAGAGCACAGAAGTAAGCAACAGCATTATGCCAATAGCCATGCTGCAAACTCGCCTGCCTCAGGAGACCCAGAAGCTAACACATGGATGACCAAGGAAGTGACAAAGTTTGTTCTTGTTCAGAGTCTGGAATCTGAGTCCCTGGAAGTATGGACTCCACTATGAGGAGTGTACTGAAAACAGTAGGACTTCCTCTATGCGACAGGACTTTTCTGGAGGTCAGAGTAGAAAGTCAATGCCAGCTTTGGAAGGAATGGGAATCTCGAACACTGTAACTGAAACTCTAGTCAAAATGTCTCCAGGCTGAAAACTGGGCACAGGTTACAATCTGAAACATTCCCCCAAATCCTCATGTGTTTGGGAGGTATTTGGATTAATAGGATCAAGGAGATTAATCCATTGTTGATTTCCTGTGCCGCTAACAGGTGGGTCTGGTTGGGGGGATGGGCTTCTGGGAGCACACCTGGAAGGGTACATCTCCCTCACTAGCTCCAGCCTTCAGCGACCCTGGTTCTTTTTACAATGACACGAAGAGCTTACCCTTGGCCTTTTGCCAAGCCCTTCCACCACTGCCAACCACACACGAACAGGCTGAGACCTCTGAACTGTGAGCTACATTAAACTTTTCTTCCCTTAAGCTGGGTCAGATACTTTACCCCAGTGAGGAGAAAATGACTAGACAGATTCTTACCTTCGATATTATTCTGTGTGGAGAACTTTCATTGTTTAAATATCAAAGTAGACACGGATACAGTGGGGGTATTTAAGTGAACACATTTCTTCCTGCCTCAGATATTACCTCTTAGAAAAAAAAAAATCGGCCAGAATTATTCAAGTCATTATGCTAATGAACTGAGAAAGAAGCAACCTAATTCTGTAAGGATACGTAATAGAAGAAATGACCCTTCACTTTGAATTGGGTAAGGGTGCCAATACGGCTTCTCACACTGTTATTTTAATGTCATGGGATTTGCAAAATAAGTGACACCAGCTGTACAAAATTGCGACCCTAAGTCATGGCCCCATGTACTCTGGGGTTACATAATAATCGTGTTTATCTTTTAAGCATGTAAAAATAGACATTAAAAACAAGAAAGGTCACAAGAAGCATTTAAGAAACTCAACATTGATCATTTATTCAACAAATTGGAAATTTTTAACTCTGAAAAGAATGTTTTCCATTCCAAGGAAGTTCACATTTTAGAGAGGCAGACAAAGAGCAAACAAACAGTATGGTTTTGAAATGTGATAAGAATCCTGAAGACATATCAATATAATGGGGATGCTGGTGAGTGGACCAGAGGATCCAGGGCTACTTTGATTTGACTGATCAGAGAAGCGGTCTTTGCAGAAGCCACATTTGACCTGAGATCCTAGAGATAAGAGGGACTGAGGAGACAGAGTATTAAAGGAGGAATGTTCCAAGCAGAGCAAGAACAAGAGACCACAGCATCCCCAAGGCAGGAGTGATCTTGGGTTGAAATAGGAACCTAAATATCCCATAGTCCTTCTCTCTGCTGATTGCTCCTCCCATTACCACTCATTCATCCCTATGTTTGAAAGGCAAATAAAGGGTCAGCCAGGTACAGCAGGGCCCACATACTACAGCCACTAGCCTGCGTGTCCCTGTGCTCCCAGTAACTAGGGGTATGACAGGTGTCAGAGCCAGAACCTGTAAGTGGGAGAACAACTGCTTAAAATACTAAAGAGATTGAGAGCCACACAAGACGTACCAGCCTTAAAGTTGTCTGATCAGCTGGACGAGCTGACCGTGAAAAACGTTTCTGTAGCTTGTTCATCAAATCTAGTATAAACAGGTGGAGAGTACAGCAACAATATTGTGTTCAGAAACGCCCCTTTCCCATAGAGGATAACGCGATTGTGCCAATCAAAGGAGTAGCTGAGCATCTGCAGTGAAGGTGCGCTTGAAGGTACTCGGATAAATAAGGGGGGGGGGGGGAGCGCTGGGGGAATCCCATGTTAGCAGCTTTCAAGCTACAGGACATCAGTTTGTTTTTTAAAAGCTCTGGTTTTGGATTTTATTTTTCAAAACTAATTTCATTGTAGTAAAAGAAAATCACGTAACATAAAATTTAATTTTTTTTGTAAATTCCTGAATTCCAAATTTTATAACACATTAGAACCATGGGGTTTGAGGTACTGGCAATCGTCGATGTTCACCCTTTTTTCAGGGGTTCATCCCTTTCCTGGCTGACCATCGCTTCTTTCTACCCTGTCATTCACGTCGGGGTCTATGTTATTATTTTTGCACATTTCATAAGAGGGACAAGCATCATAATCTTTTGTGCTTGGCCCATTTCACTGAGCGTTATTGACTCTAGGTGGCCCCATGTTAGCTCAGGTGCTTCATATCTGTCTTTCTTTATGGCTGCATAGTTGACATGATGTCACAAGTGGAAAATTCCACAGCCAGGGTCACATGATGTGTTGTAGCCTGTGCACAATCACAGAAAAAAATGTGTAAAATTACCGTCAGGAGGTGTGTAGAGGCTATATATGAAACGAAATAGAATTTGTGTTCAGATCCGTCTAATCTCTATAATGTTTTCTTATATATGTACATATCTTTTGAATAGAAAAATTCTAAAATCTTTTTTAAAAAACTGGTTAGTTCTAACATTGACTACTTCTAATCAAATCATTTCACATAATACTACATCTATCACAAAGAGAGAGGCCGGGTTCGATGACTGGAGGATTGCTGATTTCTGCAAGGCTCCAAGCTATGAAATCCCATGGGTTATGTTTATCTTTCATGTTTCTTCTGACAATCAACCTAAGTAGCATAAAATAGTTCAAAATGTTTACAGTGAGACACCACCACCTCTCAGTGATAACATCTCACATGCAAAATTCAGTCAATGGGGGGTTTCCTATCAATTCCTTCTATTTCCTCAAACTCTAATTTCTCAGTAAGAGTCTGACCTTCTCCTTCTCCCTTTTCTTTTGATCCTTTGACTCTACGAATCTGTTGGAAGGAAATAACAAACATCTTCAAGTCTGACATGGTCTTGTTCTTGGTTAATGCACTCCTTTGGATCAAGAGATAGGTTCAAATCCAGACAGGACCGTAAGACTTTTGTTCAAAGGAAGTTAATGCTGACCTATTCTAATTCCTAGTTTTCTCTCATATTAAACAGTGAAAATTATGTTGTGTCTAGACCGTTTGGAAGGACAGAAAAAATTACCTAGTAAAGGGACTAATATGATGCAAAATTCAAAACCAAGGCAAAAATACCCTGAGGCTTTGGCTATATTAATGAATTGGGTGATTATGAGATGTTTAACTTGAAACTTTATGAAGATTGGAAGTTTTAACCTTGTAATTGTTTTCATTTGTCACGGAGTTGAGAATCTGCAGAAATCTTGAGAGTTTGTGACTTCATGGTGTCAACAAGCTGGGAAATTGTTCTCCTGAAGTATGTGTTCCTAGAACTTCGGAGACAAATAAGGCTTTCTTAAGTAGAACAAAATCTGTAATTCCGGGAATATGTAAAAATAGAACATTCTGCTGTGCTATATTATTAGAAAACTTCTGCCTTTTAATTGTGCAGCTTGCACACCCAATTATACTTGCTCTGGAAGAGTGAGATGTAATCGTGACAGAGATGGAAATGTACTGACCAACAGGGGTGCAACATGAATACTTTTTCCTAGGGAAAGAAATTAGGGTTTCTATTTAGGAAGATCTACTCCGAATGACAAAACCTCTCCTTAGATCTTCATTAACAAAGAATGACACGGGACTGAGAGACTTGGTCATATACCAATCATTTTTTTCTTATGTACCCCAATTTCCTGTCTTTCTGGTCTTTCTTGTTTTTCCTGTCAAGCGGCTGTCTTTCCTGTCAAACACTTGTCTGTACATCTATGACATTTGCTGCTGTGCATCTACATTCAAATTTATTTCCCCTCAAAAATATAATATGGCAATTTGGGATGGACTGAAGTTTGTTTAATGTAGTGATTGACTTAGTTGGTCTTAGATATGATTTTATTCTAAGAAAACTGATTGATGCAATGATAACCTGAATGTCTTTTAAATGTACAAACATTTGCCTTTCAGTACTCCGCTGAGGAATTTGAAATTTAACTCCTCTCTTTTTCTTTCCCACATTTTCTAGCTTTATGAATTTCATTGTTACAGTCCTCTTCTTATGTGGATTGATGGGTGAAGCCACGTTCAAGAATCTCAAGAAAGATATAGTAAGATACAGGAAAAAAAATTGGCAAATCACCCAAATAAAAAGCTCCGCTGGGCCCAGAAAAGAGGCATCAATGATGACATCACAGCTCACTCTAGGGAATGGGAAGCTGAGCTAATAAGTGGTGATTTGAGTGGAGAATTGAGTCAGACGCAGAAGATTAAATATGTTAAATATCATATGGTTTCTCTGATTTGGAAAACCCAGAACAAAGGCATTCTATAGAACCAAATGAGTGTGATAGTGGGAGTTATGGGGGGACAGAAGGGTAATGGAGACCCAAAAACAGGGAGAGGAACGGACCATAATATTGGAGTGATATGTATGTGTGCAAAATACTCAAGTTCATTGCAAACATTATGTATCACAGATATGTATTTATTAATAAAAATGGTGGGAAAAATGGATTTGCCACAAACAGAAGTCTGTAATTTCAGATCACGTTGAGGTGTAAAAATGGCTCTAGCGATTAAGTTTCTACTGAAATTGCAACACTAAAGAAGTGCTTTTTAGGTTCTTAATAAATACTAAGGCAGAAAGCATCTGAAATGAAAGGCTTAAGTCTCTAGTTTTGAGGCGCAGTGCAGAAAGAATGGGTCTATGTTGTTTAATTCATGTTTCCTAATATTTATAGTCAAAAAGAAAAGTTATGATGACGTAGTTCTTAGTATTATATCTGAATCTTCAAAAGCAACTCTGCCATTTGAGAGCATCATTTCTTTCTGCAAATTTTCTTGATTTGTAAATGGAAGAATAGTGTCAAAATGCTAACGAAAAGTAGATGATAAAAGGAAGATGGCTGAGCCCTTGCCTGTCGGCACATGCCTACAATCCCAGAACTCCGGAAGGCTGAAACAGAATTGCAACTACAAGCCCAGCTTAGGTAGTTTGGCAATTGAGCAAGATTGTATTTTAAAATAAAAATGAAAAGTGCCAATGATTTATCTCATAGCAAAGACCCTCGGTTCATTTTCCAGTAGGAAAACAAAACAAAACAAAACAAAACAAACAAGTTTTCAAGTCCCTGTCACTTGGCATGGCTTGGTATGAACTTTGTGACTGAAGCACCTCCAAATGAAAATGAACACTGGAGCTATTTGTTTATATTGGTTAAAAAACCCTGCAATTCATAATTATTTTAAAAAGCTCAGTGTAGAATTTTTTCATTTTTAAAGTTTTGTACTGAAACTGAACTATGTATTTACAAACTAGAGAGCAACTGGATTCTAGGCTCCATGTGAGGGGACTGGACTCCATAGGTCTCCGGCCATAATGGCTCCTGGGTTCTGCAGAATGGCTCAGCCTTGAGGAATTATGGGAGTAAAGTCCTTCTCCCTTCAGGGGGTGACTGAATCCTTCATGTCCTTCTATCTTGCTTATAAATATCACAGGCAGTCGCCGAGTGACCGCCTTGTTGAGTGATATCCATTATGAGGCCCTCTCTAGGTTTTGGAGTAAAGGTTTTCCTTATTAATTTTACCAGCCAGCATTCAGTTAGCATTTGCTTTGAGGCATAATTGACAAGCAGGGTGACACCCGCCTGAGAGAAAGCCATAAATCAGAAATAATTTCCAAAATTGGCTGAGGGGCTGAAGTGTTGAATAGGCAAATACAGGTAAAAATCTCTTTATTAGGGATGAAAGAGACAGCAAATGTCAGTGAAGTGTTTCCGAATGTACAAGGAGAGATTAATTTGGGAGCCCTTCCTGAGTTGATGTTTTCTTGCGTGTTCCTAACAAGTCCTGGGAAAGTGGAGATGAAGAGGGTGGGGGCTGGAGATGGAGAAATGAGGCACTCCGGGAAGGCAGGAGCTTTGTGCTGGTACCACTCCTTGCTCCTGGAAAATTGCTCTTTTTTTTTAGACTCTCTTTGCTTTTTGCATCTTTAGTGGAAAAGAGTCATAAGTCAACATCAAAAGAATTTGGCAAGATAATGAAGCTAAATCAGGTGTCGAAAGGAAAGAAGAGAACTTCTATGGATGGAAACAACATAAAATATTCATGAAATAATAGGAATTTCAGCAAGTTAAAACAAGAATATGTAAATCTCTTTTATTAAAAATAATAATATTGCCAGGTGTGAAGGGGTAGGTCTATAAATCCAGCATGCTAGGAGCAGTGAGGAAAGAGGATTTCAAGTTCAGCTCAACTTGAGCAACTTAGTGACCTAGCAACACAGAATCTCAGAAAAATAAAAAAAAAATTTTTTTAAGGCAGATGATATAGTATAAGGTAAAGGTGGCAGGCTTCATTTTTAGTATAATAAAATTAAAAAAATAAAATAATAAATTTTACTTTGTGAAATAAAAGAATAACACCATTTGTTCCATTGGGTCAGTTTCATTAAGACTCAGGCTTGGGCCCTCTATAATACAAGATAAAAGTGAGGGTCTTTTTTTTGTCAAATGAACAGATCTGTTTGTTTGTGCCATATTTTTAAAGCAAAAATGCAATGTATTTCCCCCCAAAATCTATTTAATGATGTTTTCTAAGTTATAGCTGAAGATAGCAAGATGAATATATAGAAAAATGAGATGTAAATTATACTTTGGGAAAAATTATATACGAGTACATTCTGAGAAATCTACAGAGAAGCAAAATATGAATCCCCTGCCCGAATTATTTTCATCATAATAGTTTGTAAAAGAAAGCAAGCTAGAAAACTCAACAGGTAAATGTTGTTCATGAGGCTTATTTTTAAAGCACTGAGAAATAAAGATACCCACGAGGAGCATGGGAACGCTCTTCAGAACTACCTCATTGGGCAAATCAACCTTTCTAGATAAAGAAACTGAGTTCCCAGCAATCTTAGTAAGTGATCTGTGCCATACACAGTTTTAGACATTTCATGCGTTTAATCCTCACAAAGCCTGCAAGGTTCTAGTCATTCCTTGATACTGGGCATGAGCAACACGATCTCAAAAGACAAGAGAATTGAATGAATGAACTGCAATATGCGGGGGAGGGGGGCAGATTTGACACAGTGGCTTTGCACCCCGATATCTTGCTCAGCCTATGCCTTGTACGCGGTTAGGTGGGTGCTCTTCCTCTGGGTGTAGGATGGTGGTAGGGCTCTAGCATCTCATGTCTGTTCTATTTATTGAGATAGAGAGAAACAGAAACACATCTGTCCTATCTCTTTTCAGAAAGTTTCTGAGAATTACACATGTGACAGCTAATATCTCAATTTATCTGACTTAACTGAAAAAATGACTAGGCCTTTTAAAGTGTTTATTCTGAGGGGCCATTTCCACTGGCTGCAACAAAGCATTCTCCTACTCTAGAAGACAAGCTTTAACATTGGGAGACAATTTGTAGTCTCTGACCTAGTATTTATTATATTATTTTTCCTTCATTTACTTATTTATTTATTTAAGTAGTTACTTCAGTAGTTAGGTAGGTAGGTAGTTATTTTTTAGTTACATCCCTAATATTTGGATTAGTCATTAGGTTACCCAGAGCAGGCTGGGCTTAAACTTGAAACCCTGGTATCTCAGCCTCCCAGAGAACTGGGATTATAGGTATTAACCACCAAGGCTAGTAACTTAAACCACGTTGCAGGTTAGAAAACCATCTCTGGAACATGAACTTTTCCTAAGCTAAGAAAACTAGCAATTTGAAAACTTGTTATATTCTTTTTATTTTGCCATGAGGAATAAAAATCACAAGAAGGAACCAATCCAATTAATTTTTTTACACTGTCAATTAAATTCAGGGCAATCCAACCAATTCTGAAAGCTCATATCTTATACAAAGCACAAGTGAGATGCTATTTTGGACATAAAACATTGTGCTGATTGTGAATGGATGGACATATAGATACATCCTTTTACTATTTGGGTAGAAACTAAAATAGTTTAAAAACAAAGATATGGGTGAAATCCAAGGCAGATGTATGGGGAAGTTGATAAGGCCTTGGCACCTCTCAGTTGCTTAAGACCTGGAAACCCAAGGACAGTATCTCGGTGCTCGGTGCATGCGATCATCTGGGTTTTAAAAATTCACACACACACACACAAATTCTGAAACACCGTAGGTGAAAACTTCAATCTCTGTCCTCTTTGCTTTTTCCTTGCCATTTTGCATTTTTCCAAATGAAGGAAGCAGCCCCCTCATTCTGCAAAAGTATTTTAGGGGATGAATTGGGAATCCATTTAGTCTGGGAGTGTGAGACTGTAGTGCCATGGTTCGCTGATACTTCCATGTGTCATTTAGTGTTAGCGATCCTAGTGGAGCAATGGCTTCACATACTCTTATAAATAAACAAAAGTTGTGCTCAGATGGGTGGCACA
This sequence comes from Ctenodactylus gundi, assembly GCA_004027205.1. Taxonomy (NCBI): domain Eukaryota; kingdom Metazoa; phylum Chordata; class Mammalia; order Rodentia; family Ctenodactylidae; genus Ctenodactylus; species Ctenodactylus gundi. Next base: position 5,576 of record PVKB01007009.1, on the reverse strand, counting down.
GGCCTGTAATCCTAGCATTGTGGAAGACTGAGATAAAATATCACAAGTTTGAGCACAGCCTGGGCAACTTAGTGACTCAAGAAGACCCTGTCTCAAAATCAGAAATAAAAATAAACTGTAGATGTAATCAGGGCCTGTGAAGGTCCTGGGCTCAATCTCATATCACAAATAAATCAGTAAATAAGTAAATAGTGAAATAAATAATAGTCAAAAGTTGTGAATTGCATCAACACGTTGGGAAAATTCAGTATTTGACGATTTAACATAAAGCATTCCCACGGAAGAAGTTACAAAAATTACAATAAGAAAGTAAACTCCACTTTAATGAGTGATATCAAAGACTATTTCATTCCTCTAGAAAATCTAAAAAATAATGATAGCTTTTAGTTCATATATAAAGAGAATTTGAAAGGATTTTCCCAAGTTTGGCAATAATTCTGAACTTTTATATGAAATTGTACATGGTAAGAGCAGTAGTGTTAAATAATATCTCCCTAAGTAATCAGTAATTTAAAAACACTAATTCTAGCATTGACAAAAAATTAAGCTGTTTTTCAAATATTTTTATAAAATGAGATGTTACGAAATTTTCATATGAAGAGGCAGGTGCACAGGCAAGATGGAGAAAAAACTGTATTATAAAGTGGAGAGACTGTTAACTGCAGATTTTATTAAAGTAATTATATGTTCTGGCACTTGTTAATTTTTAAATAAGCACTCTTTTAATTTTTTCTCATTTCAAATAAATAATCTATTTCCTGTCTATTGTTATATTTTTTCTTCAGGTGGACTCCTCAAGTTGTGTAAGTTTAGAGGTTAACAAAAGTAGTCTGCCAGGGGGTATGATTAAGGGAACCGGGATACAAAAGAGGGATGATCCCAAGAAAAGAAACCAATACGCACATTGACATTCAGGAAAGAGAGAAACAAACAGGTATGTGGAGCCGGATAGAGAGGAGAGAAAAGATATTCTCTGGTCTAACGCATTTTTTGAATAGATAAAAGGACTCGCAAACCACTGAGGGACAGCTTCCAGAAACATGTTGAATTCTATAGACAGCTATTCTTATAGAAAAAGTTAGGTGTTATCTTTGTTTTTCCTGTAAATTTGACCTCTAAGTGCACAGTATGAACTGTGGATGATGGTGATGTGTCACTGTAGGTTTTCAACAGTAATAAATATGTTCACAGTGGTGCAGGGTAGAGAGAAGAGGAAATGGTGAATGAAGGTGGATAGCTAGCATGGGGATTCTGAATTCTGAATTCTGTAGTGCTCATTTTTGCTGAGGCCAAAAAACAAAATAAAAACATGTCAGTAGCTGTGAAATCCACACAGTGACATTATTGGCTTTCTTTTTATTTTTTATTTTAAGGTTTTCTAAATTGAATGAATGTTACCTTTATAATCACAGGATCAAAAATACAAAATAATATAAAGTATCAGGACTAATTATCAGGAAAATAGAATTGTGTATGATTTATTAGATTTTCCATCTCTAAAATATGTTTTTCTTTAGATGAAATTATATATATATATATATATATATATATATATATATATATATATATGTGTGTGTGTGTGTGTGTGTGTGTGTGTGTGTGTGTGTGTGTGTGTGTTTCTTCTCCTCCTTCTCCTTCTCCTCCTCCTCTTCCTGCTCCCCCTCCTCCTCCTCTTCCTCCTCCTCCTCCTTCTTCTCCTCCTTCTTCTCCTTCTCCTTCTTCTTTCTTCTTCTTCTTCTTCTTCTTCTTCTTCTTCTTCTTCTTCTTCTTCTTCTTCTTCTTCTTCTTCTTCTTCTTCATATTCTTCCTGAACTCAATATGTAGCTCAAGCTAGCTATAAACTCAAGGGAATCCCTCCATCTCAGCCTCCTCTTGGTGCTAGGATTGCAGGCTTGCACCACAAAGCCCAGTACGAAGGGTGCTGGGAAATTGAATCCAGGACCTTGGTCTTACTAGGCAAAGTCTTTAACTGCTGAGCTACACCCTCAGTTTCCTTACATATTTCTAAACTCTCTTTTCTGCTCCATTGATTTATGTGTCTAGATTTTTATAGCTTTATAGTGAATTATGTTTGGGATCAAGTAATAATACTTTGTTCATTTCAAAACATTTTGACTTTGTATTTTAGCACAAAATATGCAATCAGCTCAATAGTGGTTGGTTACAAACCTGTTAACGGGTTGAATCAAATTTTTGGAGTGCCAAACCAACCTTGCTTTCCTAAGATAAACTGTGTTTATAATAGCGTATTATCAGTTTTGTATATTATTGTATTCTGTTTCTCAATACTTGAGTTAATTTCTATTTTAGAAACCAAATTAGGATGATTTATCTCTCTTTCACTCTAAAAATAGATATGGTGTGATAGTGGAATTATTTTCTCTTGAAAGATCTTAGTGTAGAAAGATTTTGTTTGCTTATTTTTGTGATAAGAGACAGAAATATATATATATATATAAATATATATATATATTTATCTATGTGTATTTCTGTCTCTTTATCTCAAAAATAGTATGCAAACAAATTGTTTATATACGTGACTTTATACATATAAATCTTTATATATATACATATATATGTATATAGGGACTGCCCCCAAATCTGTATACTGAAACTTTAACTTGTCATATATCTACATTTGAAGAAGATGGGGCCACTAAATAAGTAATTAAATTAAATGGTGGCATAAAGGTGGGTCCTGATTCAATATAATTATGAGGAAACAGAGAACTCTCTCTAGCCTCCCTCACCCCACCCCCTCCTTGATCATGGGAGCCAATAAGAAAAATATTGCTATATATAGCTACAAAGAAAGCCCTATGAGACACTAAATAGATTCCTCAAAGTTTTCCAATAATAGCGGAATCCCAGCTACTCTGGAGGCTGAGACAAAAGTATTACAAATTTGAAGACAGGCTGAGCTACATAGAAAAACTGTGGTTTAAAACAAAATTTTAGAAATGACTAGGGTATGACTCAGTGGTAAGGATCCTCTAAATTGTATCTCTAATACCAATAAATTGATAAATTAATAAATACCTTTATATAATCCAGCAACCCCACTTCTAGGTGTATGTCCAAGAAAAAAAAATCAGGTTCTGGAAAAGAGATCAGCAATTCCTTGTTCACCTCCCCTTTGATAGCCAAGATAAAAGATGACCTTAATTGTTCATCAACAGATGATGAATAAACAAAGATTACCGTGGTGTGTATGTGTGCATGTGTGTGTGTGCATGTGTGTGTGTGTGTGCATGTGTGTGTGTGCATGTGTGTGTGTTTGTGTGTGTGTGTTTGTGTGTGTGTGTTTGTGTGTGTGTGCATGTGTGTGTGTGCATGTGTGTGTGTTTGTGTGTGTGTGTTTGTGTGTGTGTGTGCATGTGTGTGTGTGTGTGTGTGTGTAGGTGTATGTGTAAACCTAGCCACTCCAAGAAAGAAATTATCTTTCATCTTTCAAAGACTAAAAAAAGATTTTGTCCTTTTCAATAATATAAATAAATAGGAAAGACACAGAAAAGCCAGGCACAGAACAGCATCCACTTCGTGATTTCTTTTAGACCTGGCATCTGTAAAAGAAGGTGAACTCATGTTAATAGAAAGGTGCATGGGGGTTGGAATTAGGAGGTCATGGAACTGGCTCTGTAGGACCTAAGGTACAACGTGGTGACTATAGTTGACTAATAATGATATATTTTATTATTGAAGTTGTTAAGTGTATATGTCCAAAGTGTTCTCATAACAAAAAAAATAGATGAGTTGATACAAAGCTTGTTATCTTCATTGTGGCATTTCACAATGTCTACCAAAAATAACATGTGCAACTTAAGTATATACTCTATACACACAGAGCCTATTTTTTATATTTATATGACATATTGCACCTCAACAAAGTGAGCAGAAAAATGTTTATCATGAGCTTCTTTAAAATTGTGAAAAGGTGGATTTCTTTTGCTTAAACTCATGGGGTACATCTCTGATATTAGCTTTATTACAGCAACCTCAGTAGAGTAATATACAGAGCTATTCAAATTATATGCCTATTCCTATCTAAAATCTGGAAAGCTATATTACCTAAGAAATTGTCAAATTATTGGCAAAAAGTTGTTCAAAATATCTCATTGTTATTCTTTCAATGTCTACAGAATCTGTAGTGAGTCCCTTATTTTTCCCTAATATTGGCAATTTATATTATCTTTTATTCTCTGGTGATGATATTAACAAGCAGCTTGTCAACTTTTTTCTGTATTTTTTAATCACTTTGCCGTTTGATTTATTTTTACAAAGCTTGTGTTACGGCGTGGGTCTCAATTTTTCTCCAAAAGGCTCGTATGTTCAGAGATGGGACTTCTGAATTGTGATAGTATCTTGAGCCTCTAACTTCATCAATGAACTGATGTACTCATAAAGTAATGTCCTTCTTGTGTGGTAACGGAAACCGGAAGTGGGGCCTGCTGGAGGAAGTCAGTCATGGGGCTGTGATTGGGTATCAATGACTTGCCCCAGGGCCTTTCTCTCCAGCTTTCTCTCTGCTTCCTGGCTGTCATGAGGTGGTCAGCTTTCCCCTACCACACCCTTCCACTGTGAAGTAAGGCCTTACCACCAACTCTCAGTAATGGAGCCAGCTAAGCGCATACTAACCCTTAAAATACTGAGCCAAAATAGTTTTCATCTTTTGTATTGGTTTCCTCAGGTATTTATTTTGTCACAGTGGGGAAAAATGGACCGATACAGCTCCTTTTGCATTTTGTTGATTTCTGCCTTGGTATTTTTCTTTTCATTGTTTACTCCTTTAGTTCTTACTTTGCTCTTTCTTCAATTTCTTGAAGTGGAAATTCATATTATAGATTTTTAACATTTAATCTTTTCTTAAGCTTTTGAAGACACAGATTTATTTGAAAGTTGTTTTAGTTATATCAACGATGTTTTTCATTATATTTTCATTATCATTCATTTAGGATGATTTCCTTTGTTAATTTTTTGAACTCCCAAATTATTTAGATTTCTGTTGGTTAAATGTCACGTAACTTAATCTACTTATTTCAGTGTTGTGAGTCATAAATGTAATTTCAGAGGTATTATATAAAATACAAATTTCAACTTTTAAAATTTATTAAGATTTGTTACACATCCCAACATTTGTTGCATTTTGTTGAAATTTTTGGTATAACTGAAAAAGAAATCTTCTCAAATATGTAATATTCTACACAGGTCAATTAAGTCATATTGCACCACAATGTTGTTTATTTTATATTTGTAATATTTTTTCTGTTCAGGTGTTTTTTAAATTTTGTCTATATTTATCATTTTCCCCCATTTTATTGATACGTATTAGTGCAAGATTTAAGGTTTACAATGACGTTGAGGATTTTGTGCACATATGTATCTTGTCAAGGTGACAAGGTTTTTAATCATAGTTAGATGTTAAAATCTTGAGCTATCACTACATTTAACCTAATGCTCTTAGTTATGTTTAAGCTGCAGCCCACCATTTTTTGTCCCCCTTTTTTTTGAATAAAGGAAAACTTTCTGGATAAACACACACACACACACACACACACACACACACACACACACACACA